>JAADWZ010000384.1:0-29787 GCA_023336445.1 Pythium dissimile | reverse complement strand
GGAGTTCTCAGTGTCGCTCCCAAGATTTGCATGACGTCTGACATGCAGATTTAAGCTGACTTTTAGACTTTGGACACTTCTAAACAGTTTAAAACGCTTTTGGATGTTTTAGATGTTTTTTACTCCCCGTTTCCAAACCATCACTAGCCTCGCTATTTTCGTGCCCATCAGGGTGGTTCATAGCCTGAATCAACCTATGGTGGTGTACACCGCGCAACTGATGTGGTGCACACCACTGGCGATCTGCCCCTCGTTTCAAACTTTTGGACAGTTTTGGATTTGGGTGGACTATTCGCCATATTTCAAAAGACTCCTAAACTGTTTTAAACTTGTCCAAAACCATCCCTAGATATGATGCACCCTTTATACAGTATTTGCGGCTTCAACAATATGCAACCCTTCAAGATTGACTCGATCTGATCGAGTCGATTGTTGATTCATGGGAAGATGTCCACTTTGACACCGCGGCACCTCCCCATCTCGACGACAGCGCTGTTGCTGACTGGGGCTAATGAGGCGTTGGTTCCATCCCAGAAAGCCGAACAGCCAACGACAAAAGGTGCACTAAAGTGAGGCCGTAGCGTGATGTGTCAGTGCCCAGCACTCTCCATGACATCCTTCTTACCACGACGAATTTTCGCGTTGTGTCTACGCACAATCAGACACAACAGGTGATCCCAGAGCTCTTACCGGTGCGCCAAGCAGGAGCTGCTTGACTGAGCCGACGCTCATGGATATTCGGCTGCTACAAGTAGTGATTCTACTTGCTCTCAGGGTGAGGACTCGTGGATATCGGGTTTGTCAGTCATTGTTCACCACAGGGGTTTTTCATATCAACACATATGCACGTCTCTACTACGTTTGCTTGATCTGGAGAAGCGAAGGCACCACGACCGTTCAGTCATCCATGGCGCGGCCGCGGACGTATTCCAAGCATTCAGTCAATATTCTCCAAAAAAAACGTACATGTCTGGCCAAAATGGAGACCACTGGAAACCTGATGCGGTGCTCACGACCTGGTATACTTGAGTTCAAGCAGAGTGGACAACGTCGATTTTGCTAGGTTGACGATACTGCATCGTACCAGCTGAGAAATCGAAGACGAAGGAGGGTCTTGGGAGGGTTGACATGAATCTCATGCGCTCTGGTGATAGCACGCGCTATGACATACTTTTGCGCACCTGCGTTGTCTTGTCCCAAAAAAAGGCAGTTCACGTTGTCGCGAGGAAGGCATTGGTGGCGGGCCACTCGTTCGAACTCAAATTGTTTCTGTGAGATCAGAGAAAGTCGCAGTTCTCAGTCCGACCTGAGGTGTGCGGACCCTGATCCCATACGGCGCCAACTTCACGACCCGATGGGATCAGGTTTGTACGACAGCACAGCCACTGGTTCTGATCCTTCTGAGCTGAGTGTCGAAAACGACTCGCACTACTCACCTGCAATGGGTCGGCATAAGACCCTGTGGAAGTCAAATCAGACTTTGAGGCAGATGTGGATGAGGATCAGTTGAGCTCTGAGAGTTAAAATGCTCGGATCACCGTCAAAGCCCACTCGCGATAATGCTCCACCACCACTTCCCGCACGGCCACCACCAGAACCGAGGCTGTGCCATGACCACCGATGCTATCGATTTGTGCACCGTCGAGCCGCTGCCGTTCACAAGGTCGACACATCCGCTGAGCTGTATCGCCGAGTGCGCCGACGACCCGTTCCTCCAGGCAGCACTGCAGCTTCTCGTCACCATCGACGAGCCCCATGATGACGATGCCACGTGGTCACAGCTCCCAGCGATCAGGATTCCAGTGGAGAACACATTGATGGAGGATGAAGGGCTCATCACCCCAGATGACCAACGCGTCTCGTTCGCTAGCCATCCTATCTCCGTCTCCCCTGGCGCAAGCCGCAAACGTCTGCGTGTGGACACGCTAACGAGCGACAAAGGTTTGGTCTCCGCTATCGACCACGACGAGGACGACGGCCAGTTCCAGAAGCGACTGCTCACCAATACGCGACGCGATGCAGTGGCCTCACTCCGTGAGGAAGCCCGCGCACTCGAGACCACTCTCAAGGGGCTGCATCTGCGCCAGAGCCGCCCCAAGACGGCGCTCAGCGACGACCCGGACGCGCTCGTCAAGTCGTACGCGGAAAACATCCAGCTCAAGAGGGCGATCGAAGAGCAGGACGCCAAGATCAAGACTCTACGTCGGGCTGTTTCGCTGAGGGAGAACAGCCATGTTGGTGGCGAAGCCACCTCCACCACAGCAGGCGCACATGCTGTCTCACTGGCATAAAAAAAAAAAATACACCAACAAAAACAAAAGATGACCTGTCTGAACTCTTGAGGTCGGGATGGTGAGCAACGCAGCTGTTGCTGAGCCATCACTGTCTCACTGGCCCTCCTTCTGGTGGGGACATTGCACCACTCCTCACCCACCAACTGAGTGCGTTTGGAGTGATATTCTAATATCCCTTCACAGTCAATCAAGCGATCGTACGGTACATGCCAGGACCTGGCCCAGGTCGCGGCTTTCGTCCCTCCAGGCTCCAAGGCTCAAGTTGTCGCTTCTTCACAGTGAACTCATCCACATGAACCGCCAGTTCGCCATCGCAGCAAGCTATGCATGCCTGCGCTGACGACAACGACGGATCGACGTTCGCATCCCATGGGAAAAGACGGCACGTCATCATGACGTCAGTCACGTCGCATGATGGTCATACTGTACGCCGGTCTTCAAGGCAGTCTTGGGGTCTCGATTTGACGCCATCTCCAAAATCAGACCCAGGTGAACAAATGTGGCGAGTTCTTTTTTGAATACTGTATAATACAGTATAAGATTCGCACTGTCCACTTGTGTCGCGCTGCGGGCTGGGTGTTTTCGGCACGGCGACCTGCTAGAATCCATCGACCGTCTCCAGCTGTGAACTCGGTCACAGCGCCTGGGCGACAGACAGCGACTTGGTGACTGCGGTTGTGTCGGCAGAGGATGAAGATTTCATAATCCGCTATCAGGAGGAGGAGGATGGAGGAGTCTCCCAGTTGGCGATTCCACTCGAAGAAGCGGTGACTGGTTCAAAACACCTGGGGTGTGTGGATTGACGTTTGGAGTCCACCACCACCACGAGCGACCATCCCTTGAAAATGAGCCTCCCACGCACATCTTGATCATTTCTGTAGTGGCAGCCACAAGAAGACAAGCAACAGAATGGTCTTCGAAGACGATCGCCTGCTCATGGAGGCGCTGCTGCTCTTCTCGTCCGAGGACAGTGACGACACTGGCACCGACTCGCAGCCGGAGCCGCTCTTCGGTCACAGCGGAGAGCTCGGGGGCGGTGGCGAGTCTATGGTGGCGTTGCTCCAAGCGATTCCTGACCAGAGACCAGAGAACGAGAGACAAAAAAATCTGCCCGCGCCGAAGCCCCGACGACGGATGCGCAGCCGCAACAGTAAGTGCACGTACGTCGCAAGACGAGAAGAAGCCGCGCGCCTGCGAGCGCTCACAGCGCAGCTCGAGGACCATCTTCGAGTGCTGCAAGAGCATCAGTTTCGGCGCCAAGACCTCGCGCGACAGACCGCGCTACGCGAACACGACCAGCTCACCCAGTCTCAGGCCGAGAACGCACGTCTGCGGAGTCTAATGGCAGAGAACGAAGCCCGAATACACGAGACGGCACACGTGCGCCAGGATAGATGACCAGTGAATGACTATTAAATTGGATAGTACCCCCTACGCGCCATTATTGACCGCACTCGTCGTTGTGAATGGTGGCTCTGCCCACCAGAGCAAAGCCCGTTCCGTCCTCTTGAAGAAAGGGAAAAGGATCGCCCTGAAAGAAGACCGAGAGAGAGAGAGAGAGAGAGAGAGAGAGGGAGGGGGGCACGTGCACCAGTACTTCTACTGGTCGCCAGTGGCCCCACAATAGCGACGACCTTCGACCTATTCGGAGCTCCTCACATTTGAACTAGAGAACATCAGAAGATCACCATTGCTGCGGAAGTTGGATCCTTCCCCGCTCACGTTGGATTGGTGCAGGGACGTACGTTCCCGTTCATGCCACCCAACCCTCAAACTGGAGAACCTTCATCGCCGTCCAAAACCCGATGATCTCTTGGAGCATGGACTTCGCGAGAGCTCCCCATGCGGTTCGGTGACGACTTGATCCCGCGGCTGCGAGATCAGGATTCATCCGCCCCACCCGCTCTTTGTGAACAACTGATTAGTGAGAAGAAGCAGCCGAGAAGGCCGCATGGTATTGCTCAACTCATCCACAATCTGGATCTGGACCAGATTGACCTCGCAGGCGGCTCGCCACAGCGCGCGGCGTCTGTGGTGATGAACAGCCCCAAACGCCAACGCCAACAGCGATCCACTCTGCTCTGCTCTGGTGCCTTTTATTCTTCAATCATCAACCGGCCACCAGACTGGTGGTCGTATGGTTGATGATTGAAGAAAAAAAAGTAGCCTTTCGCCTGTGATGATGTAAACGATGAAGCTGGGAAGCACGATGCGCACCAGCCTGCTGTCTGTCTCTCGTCGTTCGTGCGGAGCGGCCTGGCTTTGCGATCGCGAAGGCGCGTCTCTGCTCGCCACATGATACAAGGTCAATATTCAATTTTGTCGGCTCTGCGTCCAACAAGGGTGGATCTCTGGCGACGACCAAGCAGCTCTAATTTCCCCGCAGGTGCCTGGTGCCCTACGATATGTCTTCAAGTACCGTATGCATGGGCCTTGAAGCATCGACTAGAGTCCACTCACCCCACCTGTAACGTGCTGCCCACAACACTGGTTGGCTGCAGCATGCACAGTACTGAACATGGAGGGGTTGAAGACACCAAGCGCAACTGCGAACACGCTGTCTTCCTGGCGTGGCGCTCCCAAAGGGGTCACCGTCACTTTTGCAGTATATCCAGATACTACGGGAGATACTGCCGAAGTTTCGCGGCGTCTCGTGACAATTTGCGTTGCACTCACTCGACACGATCATCTTTTTGCGCCTTCGACTTTGGATGAGTCATCCAGGATAGCCATACCAGAGCCTGAGGAGGTTTAGGACTTGGAATGACTGTACCGAGGCAGTGCCTCGGTACAATCACTTCTGCCTCAGGCAGGTGGATATAATCAATTGATGGCATTCATCCAGCTAGAGCGATGCGTACAGTGATCGAAGGATGATCGATTTCACTCCCCATGTAAGGCTAAAAGTACTGTTTCGTTGCACCTACACGATGCATTCGAATTGCTGTTGTCAGCGATGTAGGCTACAAGCAACACCGAATCAGAGGCAGACTTTGTCCACTGCATGAGACCATGAGGCACCTCCATCCAAATTGGACGGCTCATTTCAGAGACAATGTTGGCTATCCAATAATTGACAGTCTAACCACTCTCATCATCAACCGGAGAAAGGGCGGTGCTCCGCTGATCTCGCCCTTGAAGTTCTGTATCCACTACAATCGAGAGACGGCCGACAATTTGTCGGTCATCGCCCTTGAATAGTTCACTTCGGGGTGGTTTAACCCACGTTCCTAATCTTCAGTGTTGGCGTTGGAGGAGTTGGGCACCATGCAATTAGAGAGATTTCGCAACGTGGTCTTCATCTCTATCTCCGAAATTTCCTGTTATCACCTATTCAGGGGTTAGTTTTTTAGCCGATGATAAGGGTTTTTTGGTGCAGATTGGGGCAGTTGTAATAAATGGATTTTTGGCTTTATCTCCTCCTGTACCGTACACAACAATTTTAATTGTTCTGTCCAAGACAGATGCAATACCCGACGAACAAAACACGAATGCCCTCGTGAAGAAATTGGAAAAGAGGGTGCACTCAAAGAGTTGATCACATAGAATCAACCTGGACAAAATTTGTGAGAAACTCGTGTATGATCACGGGTGCCGTTTCAAAGTGAATTTAAACGCTTTTAAGCAACATATTCATGCTTACTGCGAGTGAGATTGTAGTTAGGAGCTTCCTGTGAGCTTCTCCGTTCGTTGTAGTAAGCTCGTGCGTTCGCTCTTTGTTCCAAGTCTCATGGCAACTCACCCTTCTTTGGCATTCAACATGGATCGCTTATTTCCGATGGCCTAACACATTTTATGATTGAAATGTATCTGATTGCACAAGAACTGTGACAATTGATCTTTGTGCGATATCTCTTTCGAAACGTTTATTCTTTTCTTCACATTCACCTGATAAAGATAAAATCTAAGTTGCGAAATCTCACTATTGAACTTCAACTTGCGTATCAACGCTCAAGTGGAGCAAGGGTTCACTACCAATCTGCGAGGAAATTTTTGTCCAGAGGCACGGTAATTTCGCGCTTGACAGGCCATACAGGTAGAGAACAGCTTTCCTTTCATCAACATGGCCGCAGTCTTGAAAGAGTCCAAATCCAAACAAATTTTTGATACGGTTCCCGGATTCTGGGGAATGTTTGAATAAATCCAGGGTTTTCAAGAAGAATCACAAAAATTTCGCTAAGTTCGTTCGTACTTAGCTGCCTTTTTTGGCGCGAAATCCTACCATGCACTTTCAGCAAGGAGCTCCGATCATGGCCGATGCGACCGACAAGAAACCGGCGCTGAAGACGCTGGTGACCACGCGCGGCTTCTCCGCCGACAAGTTCCGGCTATTGGAGCTCAACGAGGAGGTCGAGAAGGCCATTCTCGCGGGGGATTCGTTCGTCAACAGCGCTGACTCAGTGAGCGTCGACCTCTATTATCTGACATGGTTTGCACGTAGGTTGTCGATCGTCGGCGGCGCCAGCCAGCGCGCGGTGCTGTGCACGGCGAGCAACTCGTTCTTTCTAGCGAGGGAAGATACGTCGAATCTGCGCCTGCTCACCACGCACACACAATGGAGCGCCGATAGCGAACCCACCACAAGAGAGATTGACGTGCTTGGATCCGCCGGCTCCCATTTTGTGGTACAGTACACTTTGTTGGGTCCCGCCAACCAAGAGAGAATATGAGAGATCGACACCATTTGCACTGTCCACAGCTGCAATCAAAGGTGCCAGATCTGGGTCAGCTCAAGACGCTGTTGCTACAAGCGCCGTACACGAAAAACACAGTGAGTTGCTGCAATGGTTCGGTGCTAGATGGAAATTCAAAAATGGCTCACAGTTCTTGTGACAGGGCTCTCCAGGTGCCAAGCGAGCCAAACTGTCCAAGCTCTACACCACAGAGGACCTCATGACAGAGCTTCAGGTCAGCAAGCAGGAGGTTCTGACCATGCTGGCGCAACTTTGCGCGTTCGAAGATGCTGGTGCGTAGTACAGAAGCGGGTGGAATGCTACTATTGGCAGAGAGTAACATGGATATGCAATGTGATCAGGCTCGTGGCGAGTGCTGGATCCGGCGTACCAGAGCAGCATTTTTGGCGACATTCTGGACGGCATTATCCAGAACGATTGGGATTTCCAGACGCAAGGCGTGCTGCTGGACGAGCTGCTTCGCGCTTTTGACGAACCAGCGGTCGTCGTGCGCCAGTGTTGCCGCGTGTACGGCACGATTGTCCGGGACGCTGCCGGTTCCGACCGTTGCACGTTCAATTCCAGCAAGATCGCGATCTTTTGCGCGAAGCAGCTCTTCAAAGAGCGCGACGACGGCCATTTCCAGCCGCAGTCGTTCGGCGTTGGCGACCAATCGTGGCTGCTGGACCAGTTCCTGGACAAGTGGCAGCTGCGCGTGCCCGACCCCATCAAAGTCAACGGAGAGCTCCTTCGTGGCAACGCGCTTGTGAAGACGCACAAGGGCAAGCCCTCGCGGCTCGTCTACCTCGCCGAGGACGAGCTCCCCACGGACCCGAAGCAGCGCTTTGACAAACTGTTTGAGTTCCAGGAAAAGTGGACAGTGGCGCAGCTGGAACCCTACATCAGGTTGGGTTTGTATCAAACTGCAATCTGCTGCACTGTACACTAACGCATTCTACTGTGTGGAACAGTGCGCTGGTGCGTCCAGGGGTCACGCAGGCATCTCTGCTGCTCAAGTACTCGCGGTCCTCGCGCCAGGGCAGCTCCGACGAGCGCTTGTACAGCAAGAGGTAAACGCTATAATCCACAAGCGTTCGCATCTACCAGCCTAATAAAAGTCTATCGATCTTGTGTCATGTATCGATCCGCCTCCCATGGCCACTCTCGACTTGCTTGCGAACACCAGCGTGGCGCCGCAAGCTGAGAGCAGCGCGATCCGGGAGAACAGCTCCGATTGGACGGGTAGTCCATCGCTATGGGCACTGCATGAAGGATTCAATCGCACTGACCCATTGGGTCGCCATCATCCCAAACCGAAGCAGTGCCAATTTTACAATCCATCCGACTCACTCTCTACATCATGTCCTGTTCCAAAATAACCAATGCCAAGCTCAATTCCTCTTCACCAATCAACCCGGCACAGGATAAATGTCGCACGAAGGTTCGATCAACTTTAGGTTTCCCGAAGGTCGTCTAAATTGAAGCTCAAGCAGTGCTTGAAGTCTAACCCACAGACGACACCGAACAAAATGCCGTGCACGATCAAGATCCGGCTCGTGGAGGCGCGCGACCTGCCGGTCGTGGACCGCACCAGCAAGCTCGCGGACGCGTACGTGGCCATCACGTTCGCGTCCTTCGAGGCCAAGTCCTCGGTCTCGCGCAAGACGCTGAACCCGCAGTGGGACGAGGAGTTCCGCTTCGACGTGGCCGACGATTCGGTGCTGCAGAGCCAGCCCATCGAGTTCCGCATCATGGACCACGACGTGTACACGAGCGACGCAGTTAGTCCAGTCTAAATGGAGATCTATACGCATATCAAGCAAGTGGACTAACACTCGGACTGACTGCCCGCCATAGACCATCGGCATCGTGTACGTGGACCTCAACTCGCTGCTCATGCGCGACGGCCATGTGATCCAGGGCTGGTTCCCCGTGTACGACACACTACTAGGCGTGCGCTGCGAGCTCAGCCTCGTGATCCGGCTGCTCTACTTTGGCGACGTGAATCCGTTCCGCGAATCTTCGGCCGGCGTGCAGTTTTTCGGGCTCTCGACGCTCGACCCGTCGCTGTACACGACCGAGAAAATGCTCGGCTTTGTCGAAGAGCTCGTGGTCCACGCCGACCCGGAGTACTCGTGGAGCGACAACTTCCGCACGTCGCGCAAAAGCAACGAGCACCGCCAGATGTTGCTCTACAAGCTGTCGTCCCAAGTGGGCACGATGGTGGGGAAAAAGGCGCTGGAGCTGGGCGGTAACGCCGTGCTCGCGTACAAGCAGTACTTTGACGTGGAAGGAGACAGCGGGCTCGTGGCACGCGCGTGTGGCACGGCGTGTGTCATTTCGCCAGTTGCGGCGCGCGCCTTGGGCGTTGACAGTGGGAACGATTTGGAGGTTGGTGGATCGGCGTCCGGAGGAGCGAAAGAGGAAGCCGAGTATGGCGCGCGTGAGTCGGAAGCGGACCAGTACGACGAAATGAGCAACCCTACGGATGGGATGGAGGCCGTGACGTCGCCACGGTACATTCCGCGACGGTTCCCCAAGCTCACGCGAGCGCCCGAAGGGTTTGACATCTCGGTCCATGATGTACGTTTCATGAACTTCTACCGAGATGAGACACTACCAGATCTAATGCTTCCTTGCGGCTGGGGAAAGTAGGAGGTTCAGTTGATCACACTTAAGGTGTTCAGTGCGGCCACGCGCATTCGCTTGGGCGGCATCGTGAGCGCGCGGTCGGTCAAGTACCTGGGCAAGATGGCGACCAAGCTGGCGGATCAGGAGACGCGGGATTCGTGGTGGCTGGAGCTTCGAGAGGAGGTGCGTTCTCTATTGATCTACTCAAAGCCGGATTGTAGTCCTGAGACTGAACTCGCTGGCTGGTATTGTCCATTCAGATTCGAGCCCACGCGCAGTCGCTGCAGTGTCCTTTCGTTATTGGATACGCCGAGTCGTGCACCATCCACGACGACGTCTGCGTCATCTCTGCTACGTACGTATCCGCAAGGATGTTTTTTGCTTATGAACGTGGCGATGGAAAATAATTCTGACGATTGTACATTGAACCCATACAGTGGTACTGCTGCCGTACTGAAAAACTGGACACGGGAGCGGCCGAGAAAAGAGCCGTCGCCTAGCTATGACGCCAACGAAGACATTCCTTCCACAGCCTCACCCATGATTCCAAGTACCCCAGAGCTCTCTTCGTTGGGAAGGAAAAGTCCGTCGATGCTGCATCTCACTGCTCCACCCGACCCACCTCAGCTTTCGAGGCAACGAACGCGGTGAGTTTACGTATCTTGAATCCTTGTGTATTGGCAGATACGAGTACTGACTGTGAGTGGGTGGAGTAGCCGAAGCCGAGTGGGGCCATCGCCGTGCTTCCTCTGCCACATTCCGTACTCCCGATCGCTGGCGCCGTTCTCAAAGTAAGCTATCTCGGCGTGCGGTGAGTGCGGTCGGCCGTGGAATGTTCACTGTTATGTTTCACGTGATCAATTAGTATGAGAATGGTGCGGTGTGGCATGTGCGGGAACAAGTGGGTCCCGGAAATGCTCATTTCATCGATTGAGCCACCAGCTGGGCTCGCGGTCATGGGCAAAGGCGCGTTCATCCAGGCGCGAGTCTGCAGGCAACGACGCAAAGGCAACGGCGACGTGAACGCGACCATTGTCTCGGATGCGCTTCCATTCCTCGAGTATGAGCTATACCGCCAGGTGGGTTCCCGTAGAGCTTAGACTGATTTTATACCGATTCTAAGGTGGTTCGTTGTTGGCACAGCTCATTGTGAAGATGAAAGTGCTTGGCGTCAATGCAGTCTTTGCTTTCGATTCGCAAATCCAGGCACGTTTCTTTTTGTCGTCGCGACGGGATTTTCAAAATCGTTGAGTTGAGCTGCTTGTGATTCAGATTGGCGGTTCACTCATCATCGGAGTGATCACTGGCACGGGTGTCTATCTTCCAGCCCTTCCGCCGCCACCTACCCTGCGCATTGAGCGAAATATTGACGTAAGCGTCCATCACAATGGCCGGATATTGCGCCCACAGCGTAAGTCTGTAACTACTGTGTACGTCTTGTTTTTAGGTCAAAGACGAAGAAGATCGCCGGCTCGTCAAGCTCCAAAACGAAATCGAGCAAATCAGCAATTTGAACAAGGACAAGGTGTGTGGTGTCCAGATTAGTGGAGAGCCATGTGGAGATCTAACTGTCTATTGCTCGTCCAATGTTGTATCAGCTGCACCATGACCGCGTCTCAGCTATCAGACCCGAGTACGAAACGCTTGCCAGTCGAATGTCGAGAGTTTGGCAGACCAGCAGTACGTCGATGACACTCGCCGAGGAAGACGGAGCGAGAGGATTCAAGCGGTTTCTTCTTCCCCAGTCGCAGTCGAGAGTGTCGATGCGTCGATCACGACGTCGTCCACCGACGAAAGACACTCTGAAGCCGTCGCCTTCGTCCGACCATTTGATCGTTGACGACGGAAATACCGACATCCTTGAATCTACTCAGGCAGCAGATGGTGATCTTAAACAACTGAGCTCCTCTTCCGAGTCGAGCTCCGATTCGGAAGAAGAGGCTTTCGTGGAAGGCTACAGGTGCGTTTCGTATCGTTGGTTTTATTGACAATTTTCGTGAACAGGACCTGATTTCTGGCTATGAACAGTGACTCGCGTGATACGTTTGTACTTGAGATCGATGATGAAACCGACGAAGATTTGATGTCGGTTTTGCTCGAACAAGAGCTGCCCGAGGGCATCTCCATGTGTAACACGGATCGCATGGCAGGCGATTTCTCCCCTGGAGCGAACATCCATCTGGTCGTGTCGATGAAGCGCGTCGAGTGGGACGAAGACCGCATGCGCGACACGCGCTTAAACGAGCTGCTGTCGGTCGTCTTTAAGGACCTGTTTGCCAGGTGAGGTGCATGCTGCTTTTGGGTGGGTGGATTGGACTATGCGTTGACCTGTCTCGTGTCTGTTTGGTGCAGCTTGCTGTTTAAGATTCGACCCTACGCACCATGTGCTATCTGTGGACTAAAGACACGACTGTCGGTGGCATCGGAGACCATGGTACGATCGCATCGACCAATATTTTAGTGGGATTTATTGGGACTAACTATGAATATGTTGCTCTCTTTAAACAGATTGAGGTGGTGCTCATCGGCATGGCGCTTCTAGAGAACGTAGAGAACCCAATGGACAGCATGCTCGCAGAAGCGGCTCTGACGCTCGAGCTCGAGCGAAGCGAGTCAGACTTGGAAGTGCCGACGGTGAGCTCAGCTGAGCGTGATGCGGTTGCAGGTCGCCACGACCTCGACCCAGCGACCAACAAGAATCGCCTGTTCGTCAAGACACCGCTCAATCCTGCGAAGTTCATCCACCTCGCGGCCGGCTCCAGTGGCAGTCGAAGCGCTACCGGGGCTACGGACGGCCGTGAGTGGATCGAAATCACGCCACTGAGCTACATCCCAGGCGCCCATGTGACGCGCTATCTCGGCCGCGTGACGCTGCACTTCATCAAGGAGAGCTGGACGGTCCGTGAGAGCGGTGGCCTCGGCGCATTCTACCATCTGTTCCTCACCGAAGCCATCGCGATCGTGCGCGCCCACGTGCGCGCGCTGGGCGGCAATGCTCTGCTCACGTTCCGTCTCTTGCCCATCGAGTCGAGTCAACTGTACCGCAACCAAGTGTACAATATGATCAGCATCACGGGCGACGCCGTCATGATCGAGCGCGAGAGCAGTGAGTTCAGCTACATGGCCAGCCACTGGCCGACGCGAAGTGTCGGCGATGGCTCGGCCGACGTGGCGAGTACGTCGGTGTCTGGACGAGATGACGACTAAACACACTGCGAGCGCTACAGGATCAGGGCGGCCAGTGAAGTTACGCGTTCAAGTCGAGGAAAGACGCAGCCAACAGATTGGTTGAGCACGTTGCGGGTTGGAAAGTTGTGATTAGACCATTGAGCGAGCTGTCAATTAGATCGTAATCATTGTTTTAGCTTCAAGTGAAGTCGATTAGACATTAGGGGTCGGGCTCATGTCAATGGCAAACAATGACATGCACTCCGACAGCTCAGTTTAAGTGGGAGTGATGTTCGATTGGATTGTTTGAATCCAAATTAGTGATTCGACACTGCTGGAACAGAGCTTTGCTGGCGCCGCAGAGAACGTTCTCAGTTGACTGAGATGACAACACCAGCGCGTATTGATTATGGAACCATGCAACAAGAAGCCTCACGTCTAATCAAAAGCATTCCGCTGTGGGGGACAGGCCTCGGGCCTACACTCGTCTGTGTAGCAGCTTTCGCGCCAGCAGTTTGCCCTCATTCCTTATTTGACTGCGTGCTTGGTGGAGAATGATGTGAAAAATATGTCGACATCGTCTGATCATGTTGAACATTATGACGAGAACGAAAACACACTGAGGTGCCACCATGCTCGCTGCTTAATTTGGCTCTTTGTCGCCAGATTCGTGTTTTAGGTGCTGATAGAAAATTGTATTGCCCAACTCGGTGGAATTAAAAGCACCGCTGAAGCACCGCTATCGTACATCAATTGCGAATCATGAGTGCAATTATCTCAAATCGGATCTTCACGAATGAAACTGACAAATATTTAGTACTTGTACATAATCAGGCGGTTGGGTTTCGTCTCATGGGTGCATAAACAGATCACAGTCACTGAACTCTGCACACGAATTGTCCAGTACTGCACACATGTCAGGTACTAATGTGTGAACAAAATTCTGCGCTGTTGTGGGCAGAGTCGTTCAACGTGTGTGCAACTTACTGTACTGTTGAGAGCAGACTCTGCTCTTGCCGATTTAGTGACTCCCGGACGACAGTCGGCGTTCCATCCGCAAGATACGAAAACGGTGATGGACGCGGGTAGACTGCAGTCTTTCGTGGAAGACAGCATTCAGCTCTGGAGATGCAGCTGTTCTTCAGAGCATTGAAGCCGTCTGACCTGTAGGAAGACAGCGCGTCTACGACAGATCGATGTTGTGATCCGGAATTTCCAGTGGGAATCGGAACATGGAAGCCAACAAAATGGGAGCAGCGTTCGTTTCGTTGACTGATCTGCTCTGTGTCATCGACATACACTGGCAACGCCAGCGTAGCACACTCAGATAGCGGCGCGTTGCTCTACGTGCCAGGTCCAGGTGGGTATCCGAATCCACGTAAGGTGGCCTACGTGATACTAGTTCCATCAGAATTGCGAAGCGCATACTTAGCTGCTTCACCTGTGCTAGTACAGTACTTGCATCGGTTCATCTGCGCGCTGAAAAATCTCACAGTCGGAGACTGCCGGAAGCAACTACAGTAACATATTTTTCCGCCTTCCTATTCCCAGTTCACAAAAACGATCTGTCCGAGACACGTTGTCTTCTTGGGCTTCAGAAAACTTCAACGACTGACGACAGCCGCAAAATACGGAGCGGGGCGAAAAGGCGGAGGCCAACTGTAGATATTGCACAAGCTACACACTGATACTGTACAATTTTATGAACATCAATAGATTGGACACACCTGACATGGATTCGAAGACTGTTTTGTGAATCCAGAACATAATGGACGCGGACTGTCTGTAGAGGCTGTTCCACTCTCGTCGCGTCCATTGTTGTATGAAGTTCTTACTGAATAGACCAATCCACTGGAGCTATGGATGTCCGGTCAGGGTCTGGCCTGACAGCCCCGCTCAAGCTGAGCGAAGAGTTCAGCCACTTCGCAAATCACCCCGGCAGCCACACTCCACTCCACCCCAATCCAAGCGCAATGATTCCTCCGACCAAGTTGTGCATCCTCGCGGTCTGCGCTGCCGCCCTCTTCTCCAGTGGCTCCGCCCACGGCGTCGTCACCCGACCTAACACCCCTCCGCCCTTCTCATACCCGATTGGTCGCAACCTCAACGGCGTTGCCAGCCCTCGACACGTACCGCATGAACGCAACCACCTCGGCGTTGCCGCGCCGCCATACGTCCCGCATGAACGCAACCTCCACGGCATCCTCACGCCACCGCCACAGAATGGTTGGCGCGGGCTCCGCACCGAGAAGTAAGGCAGCGGTTGGCATGGCGCCTACGAGACGCCAACCAGGTCATTTACTCGGACAACGCCTTTCATCCCCTTCATTTTCATGTGACCAACACAGTGCCTGGGTACTGCCTGGGTCTTGCCAGGTTTACACATTACAGTCACTACCACGATTTACAAATGTATTGCACCGTTACCTTGGGCAATGCAGTCAAATGGTATCATGCTATCAACTCCAACTTCAGCAGCACACTGAAGCGTACAGGTTGCTGCAATGTTGCGCCGGATGCCAGACGGATGCTGCGGCGCCGCCAAGTGGATAGCTGCATTAGATGTGAGCGGTACGGAATGGACAGGAACTTTACCTCTGCACCAGCAACTTGATTCTTCCACAGGTTGCTTATGGTCTAGGGGTGCATGGGATCCGTTGGATTCTGCTACGTACTACGTAGTGGTGTTCCTCGAACATCCGACAGCGAGATTTTTCAGTGCGCAGATGGACCGGTATACAGTTACTGTAGATGGAGCAGCGAAGAAGACGCTTGGCAATTGATCTTGTCACGTGGTCCACCTGATGTGGATTCCAACTGGATCTGGCACGTGGAGGAACACGCCGCGGACTCAGAGAGAGAGAGAGAGAGAGAGAGAGAGAGAGAGAAATGAGAGGATTTTAGGGTCGAAATTCACAACTTTGGCCCTAATATTGACTATTACAGCATTTAAAATTCGGGTCAAGACTGTGAGTACTAAGAGTCAATTCAAATCTGCTGGGGCCAGAACTGGTTGTTAGTGTGACTTGCCTGCTCCAAGTCTCGTAGCAGCACGTCCGCCACGGCACGACCTTCCCCGAAGCTCACGTGCGCAAAGCTTTGCGCTGCTTCCTTCACACCTAGTTGCACCAAAGTGGGTCGCAGACTTGGCCGGTGGATCAGCTCACGCAGCACCGACACGACCCCAAACACCGCAATCGATGCCTCCTTTCGGCCAAGCAGATCAATGAGAGGCGGCACCGCACCGAGAGATACGATCGCGTACGCGCTAGAGTCGCTCTTATTGCACAGTGACGACAATGCAAATGCGCCGTGTCCTGCCATCACGAAATCGTCGCTGCGTATGAGGTCAATGAGCGGACCAATGCCGCCGGAAGCTGTAATCATGTCCTGATGGATGGCATTCTTGTCGGCGATCGATCCGAGTGCCGAGGCCGCGAACACCTTTTGCTGCTTCGTACCACGATGCACGAGCGCCGCGAGCATTTGAATCGCTCCTGACAGGGCCACCCGGGTCTGGTTCCGCTCGTTGCTCCGAGCAATGCTGCCAAGCGCCTTTACCGCAAGCACTTTGGCTCTTTGCCCTCCACCAACCAGGCATTGCAGAAGTAGTGGCAACACGCCCCGCTCGACCATAGTCACACAGCACATCGGCAACTCGCTTGCAAGCGTGGATAACGCGTCACATGCCGCAGTAACGAGCATCGGGTTTGGTTGAGTTCCAAATGCGCCAAGCATCGGGTTTGGTTGAGTCGCGAACGCACCAAGCATCTGGTTTGTTTGAGTTCCAAATGCACCAACCATTGGATTTGTTGGAGTTGCGAACGCACCAAGCATCGGGTTGAAAACAGCCGCTGGAGCAAGAAGCGAAGTTTGTTGAGATCCGAACGCAGCAAGAATATGGGGGAAAAACTCTACGAAGCCGAGGTCTCCACCAACCGCGAGCTGGAGACATGTGAGTACCTCCATCGCCTCAAGGCGTTCTTCCACTGGATGCACGGAGTGCATCGACTGGAATAGGCCTCGCATGTCGTCAGCCGAAGGTCTCTCAATCGCACCTTTCAATCGGCTCACGGCTGTCTCGTCCAACTCAGCAGTGCACGAATCCATTGACCACAAGCACCCAAATGCATAGAGCTGCAGCCGCACGCCCACCGCACGGTTCATCGTGATATCCGAAAGCACAGCGACTGCGTTCGTCTCCTTGATACTGGGTGTAAACGTCTCCATTGGGAATCGGTAAAGCCACTGGAGCGCAAGCTTCCACGGGTTTGTGTCTCTTCCTTGAAGCACACGAATTAAATCGCCAAACTGGGTGTGCTCGTTCACGGGGCCATCGTACACTAACGCCGCGGGTGATTCATGTGGTGAGTTTGACGACGCAGCGCCCCACGAAGATTTCGCGCTGCTGAAGTGTGTGCTGTTGCTATCGATTAGCGCTTGGAGCACGCTGGTGGCGTACGTTTTCTGAACGCCGCTTCTCGTCCGTATAATCTCGTCCATGACTACCCCGGCTCCAAGCTGCGCGAGCGACCGCGCATTCGAAGCACTGGGGGATAGCGAGCTCAACGCCATCAGCACAAAGCAAAGCTGATCGTCGTTCGTGGATACCTTCGCGACGTCGAGCAAAATCTTCAACGCACCAGCTGATGCGATCGATCGGCGCAATGTCTCGTTGTATAACGCCATCGCTCCAAGCGCAAGTGCTGCCCATTAAGACGCGTCCACCGAGCCGGTGCGAACGAGTTCGATTAAAGGGGCGATCGCGCCACTGTCCGCGATCAAATTCTGATTCGCAGTGTAGTTTTGAAGGAGAAACGCTAGCGCGCGTGCCGCCTCCGTGCGTTCATCGTCATCTCCTGAGCGAACAAGCTCCACCAACAGTTTCACTGCGCCGGCTTGGGCAATTTCTTTCTTGTTCAGGTTGCATTCCAACGCAAGCGAAGCAAGCGCCATCGCTGCACTCAACTTCTGCTCCCCGACGCCGGACCCAAGCACTTGAACCAGCAGGCTGATTCCTCCGGCTCGTGCAGCAGCGGCTTTGGCGGATTGGTTATTCAGTGCGACATTGGCTAGTGCAGACGCTGCTACTTCTTTCTGGCGTAGAGTGCCTGTGCGAACGAGACCAACTAGCGCTTGAACAGCATCGTGATCAACCAAAACGGCCACCAAATCCGGGCAAGTGTCGGCGAAAGTAGAAAGACCTTTCGTGGCAGCCACTCCCAGCCACTCGTCCAAACTTGCCACGAGACCAATGAGGTGGAAACCAACGTCTTCGAGACCATGAGAATCCGGCTTTGCGGCAATGATACACGACACGACTTCGACAGCGGTAGTGCGCTCTTCATTCGACTTGCTCGGGCCGATCGAGTCCCGGAAATATTGGCGCTCGGCGTCGGTCGGCTCGCGCAAACAATTTGCAAGTGAAGTGGCATACTTTGGCGTGAAGACACCTGACGGGCTCGCCAGGTATCGCAACGTGTCAAGTGCGTACAGCCGCTGAATATATGGCGTTGTTCCATCGTTGAACACCCCGAGAAGAACATTGATGCCGTCCCAGCTCTCGATTTGCGGACGGATCGCATTATAGTACGAGTGGCGGTTGAGCCACTGAAGCGCAATCTCCCATCGCCCAGGCATCCGATTGCGGATGTTCGAGATTAAATCGGCGATTGACGTCATTTCGCTGGTTCCGCCACCAGTTTGGGTGGCTACCCGTGGCAAGTCCCCTGGTTTAGTTGATGCCTCTGAGTTGTCCGAATTGAAGCCAGCACCACGAAACGAGCTCTTCGTCGCTGTGTTGGACGCAGTCTGAATAACTGCACCTCTCGCCATCTCCGTGGACGCTTGCGCCGGTAGTCTCGCCGAGCTTCTGCAGCTCAAGTTGTCGAATATCTGGTCCACACACTCTTTGACGTTGTCACCCCCTGTGCGCGCGACCTCACCCAATACTCCCTCAGAGTCTAGCTTGCTCAGCACGCGTGCATTGGAACTGCTCTGCGACAGAGCGCGTAAGGCGCGCAGCGTGTCAAGTAGTATACCAGGGTCTGTGGTGCTGCGAACGATCCCAATCAAAACTTCCAGTGTACCAAGTGAAGCGATTGCCAAGCTCAACGACTCGTTGTTTGTGGCCATGCCATCGTCGCATTTCGAGATCCCGTCCTGACGAGCTCAACCAGCGGACCTATTGCTCCACTGGTTCCTATCAGAGCCTGGTTGACGGCATGACCGGTCATAAGACATGTTATAGCCCATGCAGCTTGGTCGCTCTCCCCAGGGTCGCCTGAGCGAACGAGCTCGACGAGAAGAGGCGCAGCGCCAGCATCCACAATCTCGTTCTGGTTGTATTCGCAGTTAAGTGCGAGTGCTGCAAGCGCGCCAGTCGACCCGAGCTTCTGACTTCCTGCACCAGATCGCAGGAGTCTCACCAGGAGCGTGATGCCGCCTGCCTCCGCGACTGCCCGCTGCGTCGGGCGGTCGTGCGACGCCAAGGACGCGATCGCCTTTGCAGCGATTTCTTTCTGGCGCGGTGTTCCGCTTCGAAGAAGACTGACCAAATCGCGAACGACATTGTTTTCAATCATTACTCGGATGGCCGTTGAATCGTAGTCACTTAGAATCCCCACACACCTCGCTGCAGCCACCGAAAGCCATTCGTTGCGACTGCACACGCACTCCACAATCAGAGCACTGACGTCGTCGAGGCCATGCGTCGTGGGCATAGCGCAGATAATCGACGAAATCATCTCGGTAGTCTCTGTTCGTTCGTCGTCGTGACGGCTCGCACCGAGCCTGTAACGAAATTGCGTGATTTCAGCATTTGTTGGGGCGCGAATCTTGTCAGCCAGAGAGCTTAGTTCATGTGGAGAAATCCCAGGTGGGGACCAGGAGGAAAACCCGTGCAATGCGCCAAATGCGTGTAGCTGCTGCAAGTACCCAATACTAGAATCCTTCGCAACGCCGAGGAGGAGTTCGATGCCGCCTTTGCTAATAATCTGGCGGCGCCCACAGCTGTAGTGCGAGTGGCGAAAGATCCAGCGCAGCACGGCGTCCCTCTGGTCGTGCGTTCGATCCCGGAGCGTAGAAATGAGCTCAGCAATAGAAGTGCTCTCGTCGATTGAAACGATCTTCACGGTTTTGGACGAGGCTTCCGATAAAGAAAGCGACTTTAAGTCCGAAATCAGACGGTACTCGTCCGTACAGTTCGAGGGGACGCTACACTCGCGGTTACCAGTCGATAGGCCAGATGAAAGAGACGAAGTTATTGTGGACGAGGTCCTGAAACTTGCCACACCCACTGGTCCCGATGACGAAGACGAAGACGAGGATGAGAGCATCGAAGTCAGGCTGGCGGAACTGGATGCGGTCGTAAAGCTCGACCCCCCGACCGAGTGACAATGATCCCCGCCAGACGCCGCAGTGTCTTGATCACGTGCTGCAACGAGCACCGTTCCGCTGGTTGCTGCTGTGTCATCGCCGCCACAAGCTCCCACGCGGCGTCATCCAGCTCATCTGGCTGCTCCGGGATCTCGCCGTGGCGCAACAACTGAAACACAATGTCGTCGGCCACAGTCGCGAACGGCGGCTCGCCCGTCGCTGCCTCGATGATGCACATGCCAAGCGAGTACACGTCGGACGCGAACTTGGGTTTGCCCTTCAAGCACTCGGGCGCGCGCCACCGCAACGCACCAGACGTCTGCTCGCTGTTGGTACCGTTGATGGCTCGTCGCGTGGCGGTCGCCGTCGATGTGGCCGACTTGGACCGTACTGAGCTCAGTCCAAAGTCCGCGAGCCGCGCCGTGCCATCCGAGCCCACCAATATGTTGTTCAGTTTCAAGTCGCCGTGGACCACACGGCTCTTGTGCAAGTACTCGAGACCCAGCGCCGACTGATACAGCAACCCCCACATGATCTCCTCGGGCTGCTGCACACGACCCAAGTAGTCGGCCAAATTTCCGTTCCCCGCCTCTTCGCACACGATGAATGGCGGCAATGACACGTGGCATGCACCATACATCTTGATCACGTTCGGGTGGTGGAGCCGGTACCAGATGTCGATCTCACCGAGAATGCGGCTCTGTGCGGTACGGTTGCTGTTGGAGCCCACCATGTCGTCCACCAGCAGCAATTTCACAACTACGCGTGCACCCGAGTTCCAGCGGCCAAAATGGACCGCGCCGAACGAGCCCTGCGCGAACGGCGACGCATCGTACTCTACGTCCCCGCTCGGGATGAACCACGGCGGCACCGTCGGCACCTCGGCCTTGGACACGCGCACGATTTGCGTGTACAGCTTCTTGAGCAGTGCCATCATCTCGGTGTTCCGTTCCGAGTGGCGCTGCTCGAACTCGAACTTGAGCACGGTCATGGCTTCGATCTGCGCGCGCGCATCCTTTACCTCGCCTAGCACACTCGCGCTGCTGTCCACGAGCGCCAGCAGCACCTCCATCTGCAGCTCGCAGTCGCGCGTCCACTGCTGCTTCCACTCGGCGACGAGCCGGGCCGTCGACAGCTGCAGCACCGCCACCAGCACGTCGATCTCTTCGTTGATGGTCTTCAGTTCGTCCATCATGCTGCTGTACTTCATGAGCCGCCACACCAGCGACATGCCCAGGTAGCGCTGCAGGAACGCGATGAACTGGCGCACCAGCAGCGCGTACCTGTCGATCTTGTCCTGCGCCGGCCGCGGCGCCGTCGTGGGCTTCTGCAGCTCTTCCACGATGTCGGTCAGTCGCTCGAGTGCGCGCGCGCACACGGGTTTGCAGTCTTTCATCTGCTGGCAGAGCGCGGCGGCCGAGGAGAGCGCCAATTTGACAGTCTCCAGGCCGACGCTGCCGGTCGCCAGCGCCGCGAGCACCTCCATCTTTCACTGCGCGACGTATACTCGCTCTGACAAGACGCGAGAAACTTGCAAAATGAACTCGTCCAGCAGCTGGAGGGCTCATTCGAACTTCAAGAAAATACTGGGAGACGGGCGCATCTCATCGTGCGGGGCGTGCTGAGCCGTGGGTGCGAGGCACCCACCACGAAGTAGGACGAAGTGGTGGTGGCCCTTTGGGACCAGACTAAAGCTGGACAGATCTTCCTGGTTGCGAATCTGATCTCAACGTCAAGCTACAGGTCAGTCTAGGGAGGTAATTGTGAAATCTAATTCAGTAGGTTTTCCGCGCCGTCAATAGGAAACCACGGTTCGGCAACCATGGCTGGAAATGGGGCAAAGACGTCGTCACCGCCGACGCACGTCGTCTTCGAGACCACTGTGGTGCGTCACTCTGTCTCTTTTGATAAATAAGTCGTTCGTCTGGCGATTGGTGGTCTTCTTGCAGCCACCACACGCGTGTGACCAGATGAATGAGCCCGCTAATCGGTTTGTTTCTATGTGCGGCGGCGGTGCGTGAAACGGTAGGGAGATTTCACGGTCGAATTGTACTACGAACACGCGCCCAAGACGTGCTGGAACATCGCTGAGCTTGCGCGTCGCGGGTACTACAACAACACGATCTTCCACCGCATCATCAAGGTCCAGAGGGCTTCCACTTGGCCACGATGAGGTGCCAAAGAATGACTGGTTGACGAGTTCGTTTCTCCATAGGATTTCATGATTCAAGGCGGAGATCCTACTGGCACAGGCCGCGGCGGCGAGTCCGTCTACGGGTATGAGGATGCTGTACAAATATTAGCCAGGTTGAGCTTACGCCGAAAGGGGCTGACGCGATGACTCGTCTTGTGCGCCAGGGGCAAGTTTGAGGACGAGATCACAAAGGAGCTCAAGCACACGGGCGCTGGCGTCTTGTCCATGGTGCGTTTGTCTGACAGTCTTGCTATCGAGTTACAAACTGGCGAAACTGGATACGATGTTTATCATAATCGTGGTGTTGCTGAATACAGGCGAATGCCGGTCCCAACACGAACGGCAGCCAGTTCTTCATCACACTTGCGCCGACTCCGTGGCTGGATGGTACACAGTGTCCACAAACAAGCTCACGCGCGAACGCACATTGAACTTCTAATCCAGAGAGTGCTGTTTCTGTCTTGTAGGCAAACACACGATATTTGGCCGTATTTCGTCGGGAATGAAAGTGATCCAGCGCATGGGATTAGTGCCAACGGGGGCCAACGACAGGTTCAACGCTGCTTAGCCGCGCACTGGACTCGTTGAAAGAAACTCACACGCTCTTCTGTATTCTGTACAGACCGCGTGATGAGATTCGTGTTAAGCGAGCATATCCGAGTGCCGAATAGGCGCCTGTGCGGTTCGATAGCGTTCTGTGGGCTTCCAATTGCGTGAATCACACCTTTTTCACCCACATCGGAGCATGACGTCATTCGAGACTGTACAGGACAATCATGGGCAAGCTAGAGGTGCTGGATTTTTGTTTACAGCGATATCGTGATGATCATTTTTAAATTGTGGAACAGTCACTGTTGGTGTCGAAGAGTCACATATTGATTTTAGATTTACCAGTGGAAGCACAAACTCATGAGTGCCAGAATGGTGAAGGAAGGGAAGAGGGAAGCCTAAGCACGATTGTGCGCACTGTGTGGAGGTTCACTGGACTGCGATGGATCCGCCGGCCACCGAGTCAAGCGCGCTGAGCACGAATGCCACGTTTCAGCGTCAAGAGTTCGAAGGTGGGAGTCAAGCGCCTGATTCACATCAACGCAACTCCTACCATTACCAACCAGAGGTAGGTAGGTACCTGGCGGCAAGCTCTGAGAATTCCATGTGATATTAAATACTTAACAGGAGACAAACACGCGAGACAATGCCGACGTCGACGTCATCCAACTGACCCAAACAAACACCGAGACCCTGGATTCCATTTCTCGACTACCTTCGAGCCCTTCAGCTGGGCGGAAAGAAGCTTGGGCCCGCTCGGTTCCGGCCATGCCTGCGTTCCCAAACATATTCGATTTCGTGCCACTTCCGGAGTTGATGGTGGACTTGGATGATGCCCCAACTGTTGAGGACCTGCGATCCAACCTGGAAACGGTGGACGTTTTGGTTAACGACACTGCAAGCGCTAAACCAGCCGATATCGACCAGCCATCTCATTCTCCTCTCTCACGAACGATTGACGCACTCGAAGAGCATGTCAATTTGCCGATCATTCAAGCTCTCCAGGAGGAAAAAACACTGGTTGTGCCTGATGATTATATCGAGCTGGGCTGGCTCGACATTTATCACCTCGGACTCTACCTCGCCTACCAAGTGATGCTGCTTCGACGAAACACTTCGTCTCGGTCGCTTGTTCTAGATGAAGATTCCTCGACCGACGCCGCCGCTTTCCGACCAGTGACTGCGACGACGTGCGCAGTATTCGCATCCGCGGGGATTCCGTTCAACCAATCGACTGAAGAACTAGTCGTTCGACAGGCTTCACCGGTTCAGAAAGCGAAGCCGAAACAAGTTCAAGATGTGAAGAAGAAAAACAAAAAGAAACGAAGCGCATTACCCAAGAAAAAATATACCGTGCGTCCTGTTATGCGGACATCCAATTCGACGAGTCGGAGCACGTCAACAGTGAATCCCAACTTTGTGTCCAGGAGTATGAGTGTTTTGACGTCACCCACTTCTCAACAGAAGATCGGAAGTGTTGGGGCAATAGCGATATTTCGAGCCCTCCGTGTCAACACACATCTACTCTCGTTAACGCTGGAGAACGCTGGAATTACCGATCTTGCCATGGGCGCGTTGGGTGCGATGATTCGGGTGAATTGCACGCTGATCGAGCTGAGTCTCCACCAAAATCACATCACGCACTTGGGCATCGGCGTTTTGTGCGAAGCACTGGAAGACAGCCCAGACTCGACACTCCTGCGTTTGAATCTCGGCCGAAATCGTATCACCGATGCAGGCATTCCTCGACTTTGTCGCGCACTAGCCGAGAATGAGACGCTGACATGGCTCGACATCTCCTGGAACCAAATCTCTTCAAAAGGACTACTGTCGCTGCTTGGAAGCATGAAGGAAAACTTTGCACTGCGCGACCTGTCACTTTTCGGGAAGGACATCGACGAAGATCAATACTGCCTCAATTTAGAGGCCAAGTATGCTGGTGATATCGCTACAGCACTGCGCCACGTCAACGCTTCAGTTGCCAATATTTGGCTATCGGGCCAGAAAGCAATGATCCCCGTGGACAAGATAAAGAACTCACGATGGATCGTGCTTCCTTCACGTGATCTTGTTGAACTCGATGCACTCGTGATTTCTGGGCTCATTCCGCTGAATACCCAACTGCTGACACTAGATTTGTCACACAATCACGGCATCGAACGTTGGGCGATTCTAGAAATTCTGAAGAGTATCAAACATTGCAAGACTCTCAAGCATGTGAACCTTGTAAACACCGGATTGTATGAGGAAGTTGGGGAGCAAGTCGGTGACCTCGTTGCATCGAATTGTACGCTCGAGACCATTGTCATGCATGAGCACCAGCTCAATGTCCAACAGTGGCGAGGAAAAGACCCCGTCGAGACACTCCAGATTATCGTAGATCGGGCTCATCACTTCGATCTGTGGATCCTCGCGAAATGTCTCGCCCTCAATCGTGCTACACAAGAACTGAATCAACTGCGGCTTCCACAAGCAAGCCCACCACTCATTACTGGCGCAGCATCAAAGAAAGTGAGCATAAATTTCTCGCTGCGGAAGCTCGAGGTGTTTGAGGTCATCTTTCTTGCGCGAAAGGTATTCTACCATTTGCACGTCGGCCGTGTCGCCCTGAACGGATGCGGGATCAACAGCTCAGGAGGCGTCGCGCTCGCCGATGGTGTGCGGAATCATGCGTCGTTAGAGGTGCTCGAGGTTGAGAACAATCAGATTGGAGAGGCCGGCGGACGTGCCATGGGCGAATGCGTTACCTACAACGGATCGATATCGCATCTCAACCTCAGCTGGAACAAGATCGGGAACGAGGGCATCCGAGGCTTCGAAACGGCGCTCCGGGCGAACAAATCCCTCTTGAGGCTGGATTTGCGCGGTAATGCACTGAGCGCCGCGGGAATTATGGCTCTTGCCGGGGGACTGAAGGGAAACGCGTGCCTCCAAGAGCTGTTCCTGCGTTGGAATGTGATCTGTTCGACCGGCGCTGAAGCACTCGCCGAGGCCTTGACACAGAACAAAACGCTGCGAGTTCTCGACATCGAGCACCATATAATGGGAGCGCGTGGAGCGGTCGCCTTTGCCAATATGCTGCGCAAGAACACCCATCTCCAAGACCTTAACATGAAAGGAGATGATTCCATTTCAGATGGCGATGCCTCCGGGGTCGGAAATGAAGCAGCCGTTCAGCTAGCACTGGCACTCGTGGAAAAGAACCGCTCGCTGACCAATTTCAACATCGCGCAAAATCAAATCGGTCGTGAAGGCATTGCGGCTTTCAGCGAGCTCGTCAAGTTCACCAAGACACTCAAAGTTCTCGACCTTTCGATTGGCGAAATGGATGGAAAGATCGCGGATCGGTTCTTCGAGTGCCTGAGCATGAACAAATCCGTCGTGAAGCTTAACTTGGCCCACAATCGCATCAGCAACGAAGGAATGATGGCATGTCTCCGTATGCTTGACGTCAACCGCGTCTTACAAGACCTTAACATTGCTCACAACGCGATCACTGAAGAACCGATAGCGCTGTTGGCGGCTAAGTGGCAGAAGAAAAAGCAACAACCGCCTTTTAAGGGATACGCTCTGCCGACTGCTGCAGCAGCGACGCCAGCCTTGGCCCCGTTGACTCTTCAATGGCTTTGCTTGATTGGCAACTCCATGACGGAGAAAACGCGGCATGCTCTTCTCGCTTTGGCTCCAATGGTCGATATCGAGCTGGACGAAGAGCTCCACCGAGGGCGATAACAGTACGGCACTGCAGCGAGGTCAACCTCTGCCGCGTGATACCTAATTCTGGAAACACTTTAGACGGCAAGCGCAAACGGTCTCAGTTGAATACTAGCTCAAGTTTCGACATTGAAGATCGATGGCGATGAGGGGACGCAAAAGCGACGACATGAGCGCTGTGTACGCGGCCGCTTGTGGCTTCCATCCACCCCCGAGCACGCCAGAGGTGAAGCTCAAGCAGCGTTTGTGCACAATGACTTTGCTACTGAACTCGATGAACCCTTCCTGATTACAAATTACGGCAGGTATCTCGTATAGTTTCCTGCGGCAGTGGCTGGCAGCCCGATCAACTGGGAAGGTTCGACAGCCGCGTGGATCTGTACACTAATGAGAACCTACCGGGAATGATGGAGGCGCTGTACACTCGGAACAAGAACTGGCTGGCGGTCGCGAGGAAGATACCAAATCTGTGCCAAATCCCACCACGCGTGGGCGACCACGACCTGTACGCTACGCCCACTCAGAAACGAGCGTAGTCAAGCGGTCAACGGCACAAATTTATGATACTTGTGGAGTTTGGATCTTGGGATCGGTCGCTTGTTGAAGCAGAAACTAGGTTGATCTGAATCAGACGACCCTCTCAAATTCGCTCAATTCAGGTCCATCCAGTGCAATGTGAGTGGCACTCCTCTACAACAGGAGGGAATGGAGCTGGACGCCAACACGTACGCGGCGACACTTGTGCGCTGCCTGGCATGCTGGGATCCGCGTGGTGACGCGTCGATCCAGGACGCGCGCGCGAAGCAGGGCTTTATCGACGCGCTGACCGAGATCTCGGCGCTACCAGCCGACGCGCTGGACATGGAAGTGCGGCGGCTCGTGGTGGACGGCGCTGGCGCTGGCTCCAGCAAGGAGGCCGCGCATCTCACGCACTTGGTGGCTGCGCTGAGCCACCGCGACGTACTGCTTAAGTGCAAAGTGGCCAACGCCGTTGGATCGCTCTGCACGTCGCGCGTGGCCGGTCAGCGGCTGCTGGAGCTCCACGGCGCGGAGCTGCTTTCAAGTCTGAGCCGCATGGCGGCATCTAAGAACACGTGGGCGCAAGCCGACGCGTTCTTCGTGTTTGGCTGGGTCGTCGTGATCGGTGAGGACGCCCTCGTAGCGCAACAGCTCGCGCGGTTCATTGCGACGGCGGTCAAGTTGCTGGCGCGCAACTTTGCCAAGCCTGCATTCCAGCTGAACGAGCAGGACGGCAACCTGCGCATCTACTGCCTGGTGTTCCTGCTCAACTTCAGTCAGCGCGACGTCAACGCGCTCAAATCAGAGCTCATGAACGTGCTGGAGACGCTGCAGCTGGTGGTCTCGCGGCTGCTGGAGACGACTGCGTCGATGATTCAAGACGAGACAGGCGAGGTCGGGGACGACGACGGCGCGAGTAGTGAAGCGCTGGCTGAGCACATGGAGATCGTGCGGCTCACAATCACGCTACTGCACACGCTCTTGGAGCAGATGAAGGCCGCACCCGCAATGGTGCTCGCGCTCAAGATGCTGTCGGAGCTGCTGAAGCTGGAGCAGGTTTTGCAGAGCCAGGTGCTGAGCCAGAAGCTGCGGCGACTGCGCACCACTGGTCGAAGCAGCGGAGACGAGGCAGGCAAAAAAGCAGACGAGGAAGGACTGGAGCACAATGGCGGCGGAAGCGAAGAGTTGGCGGAGCTGAGAGAACGCATGCGATCCATCAAAGAACTCGTGCTCGCCTGTCGATAGAATTTTCGTCGAAAACAAAGTAATTGGCGTGTTGAGTTGTATTGGTAAAAGGATCGTCATGAGGCCATCGAGAGTCGGGCAAACAGTGCCGCTGCTTCATAATATAACGCAGATCTAGAGAAGCGACCGCGCGTCCAAATTTTCCGGGAAACTAGACATCCGCCAGGCTGCGACAGCTGAAGACCCGCTCGTTGGTCAAGATGGCTACATTTTGGGTCCTTTCCGTCGCCAAATCGTTGAAGAGGAAAGGCATGGTGCGAGTGACGTTTGGCTCCCTGCCCTGTCGATGCTATGGCTGGATGTTTCCGCGACGACCTCTTCCGCTAACCATCGTCTCACTCTCACATCTACTTCCGCTCGCTACGTGGCATTGAGAGAAAACCAAACCATGAACGTTCTGCTATTGACCACCACACTGGCGCTGAGGGCCATCTCAACGGCGCTCGCAGCTGAGACTTTCGAGTGTCCGACTGTCTACACGCTCACGAGCGCCCACTGCGCGTCGTTCTGCAACGACGCGACCATCGCGAGCGACAGCTGCATCTTCTACCCAACTACGGGCGCCTCGCCGTGCGCCGACACGTCAGTCGGCTACTGCGCGGCCACCTCGAGCCCGAGCTGCGCGGTCAAGTGCCTCACCACGTCGTTCTGGACGGACGATAAGGTGTCGCTGGGCGACGGCAAGCCTGGCAAGACGCTGTCACTCGGCCTGCGCGGCACCGTCGGGTCCATCGGCCGGTCCGAGCCCGTGGATGCCATCCAGAACCTGGCGCTCCAACGCGTCACCAAGCTGTTCGTAGTGATTGGCCATACGATTTGCATCTGATCGATCAAGTGATTGACGGTCGTTGTGTCTTTCTTGAACAGGACGGTCAAAGATTTTCTGCTAGACGAAGGAGAGCCGGCTATGCACCACATCGCGCTGTTGGCGCCGACGGCCGACAAAGAACCGACGGTGAGCGAGCTGCAGACGCTCGAGCTCGTGAACGTGAACCTGGAGTTTGCCTCCTCGGCAGACTTGCTACCATCGACGCTCACGACACTGTATGTACTGGCCGTTGAACTTGGGGGGTGTACAGTAGCTCACCCACAATTCCTGCAGTGTGCTCAACAACAACGCGCTGTCGCTCACGGCGTCTCCGTCGCTTCGCCAGGACGACAACTCGACGAGCCACTTTCCTATGCAAATCTTCTCGCTGGCTTCGCTCAAGTCTCTGTAAGTTTGCTACACTGTGGCTGCTGAGCTCTAGGGTTTTTTGTGAGCTGACCCGCCGCTTTGCTTTTGGTACTCGCCACAGAGATCTGTCGGGCAACGCGGCGCTGCAAAAGTCGAGCTTCACAAGCGAGCAGCTCGCCTTCTTCCAGAAACTCGCAACGTTCAACGCGGATTTCACGCTGTAAAGAAAATTATTTATCGACCTTT
>JAADWZ010000383.1:0-29807 GCA_023336445.1 Pythium dissimile | reverse complement strand
CTGGCGCCGCCTGCTTCTTGTCCTGCTTCTTGGCCATGGTTAATAGGAGGGTGGTGGTGGTTGACTTGTGACTTGCTTGGTTTGTGTGGAAGTGATATTGGAAAGAGCTCACCTCCCATCCAGAGGCGAGCACAGCATGACGACCACCTACGCCGGCGAAAAAGAGGGGCAGGATCGCATCCGTTGAATGCGGTTTCCGGCCGTAAAGATAGCACGACCAGAACCAACAAAACCGCCTGCATCATCTCAGTCTATTGTTCATCTCATATCCGAAGAAACGGACAGCGATCCTCCTCCCATGTTGAAGCTCGAGGGCGTTTTGTGTATGTATCTAGCGCTTGATGTGGACCGCCACTGAAGGGTCTTTTGGTTTGTGGAAATAGAGCGGAGGCGGCAGCTCATCGTCCAAGAACGGCACCGCCGCCTGGTCTCGCCCCTGTCTCGGTTGGCTATAGTCGTCGTCGTAGCTGATCCGCACCGCGTGGCGGTGGTGGCTGCGCGTCTTCTCTTTCGATCTGGAGCGATACCCGCGTGGACTTGCCGTCGCTCCGATTTTGATCCGCTCCAGCTCATCTACGACCCGGAGTCTTGGAGAGATTGTGTGCGGAGCGCTGTCGTGGCGGTCGCCTCGAATCAAGATCGGCTTGGGGTGGCTACGCCGATTCGATTCATTGTCGTCCTCATCGAGATCCGTCGAGCACTGGACCGCCGCGTCTCTCAGCTCCTCCTGCTCGGACTTGAGCTCAGGCGTGGGACTCGCAACAGATCCCTGCGCACGCGGCGCAATGGAGATTCCGCCGTCTGCGACCGAGACACTAGCAGCCACATTCTCTGGCTTCTGCTCCTCTCTCGTCCTTCCCTGGATCTCGCGGTCCTGGTCCTGGTTCTGATCCTGAGGCGTTGTACTGGTCAGCAAATGCAAGCCACTCCCAAACCGCTGCGCGACGAGGTGCGGCGCGAGCGCTCGGCCCAGACACGCGAGCGTGACGCCGCCGCGGATAGAGCCCACCGCCGCATTCTGGTGGGTCACCAGCGGCCACGAGGCCTCGACACTGACCCATTCGCTCACGCGGGGGTGTCGTGCGCTCTCACCCGCGAACGCGAGGTGCGGCAGCTCCAGGCGCACGCATGCGAACGCCACGAGCCGCGCGTGCTGGTCGGTGCGCTGCAGCACCAGCAGCACGAGCGCGGCGCTGTCGTCGCTTCGGATCTCGTCCGCGAGCCGCTTGGCGTCGCGCTCGAACAGACACGACTGGCCCAGTGGCGCGTCCGGCGTGACGCAGACAGTTCCACCTCGCTGTTCCAGCGCAGACTCGGCCTCCAGCAGCACGATGTCGAACTGCAGCAGCTGGAACGCGAGCACGAATCGCGGCGGCGACTCGAGGTCGGCGCTGCTGGAGTCTGGTGGCTCGAACGCGAGCTGCTCCACGACCACTTGCAGCAAGAACAGCGCCGCTGTCGACATACTAAAGAGAAGAGAGATGCGACTCTTGAGAGCTAGAGGCGGAATTTTCTATCTATACGTATTTAGTCACCGCGTGGCGTTGCGGGGCGTGGGCACCATGTACTGGTCGCCATATTCATGCACCAGAAAATCGACCGGGTCGGCGACCGTGGCGAACGCCATGCCGTTGAGCGTCACGTGCGTGTACGGCTCAAACTTGTTCTGCGGCACGCGACGGTCGTGCTCCATCTTGTCGATGTACCAGGCGTCAGCGCCGTCCGGACTCATCGCGTACAGATCCACGTACGGGACCTTGTGCTTGCGCGTTGTGGTCATGGCGGCGTCGTACAGCACGGGCGCCAACGGGTGGATCGGCGCCACGCACACGCGCCACACGCCCTGGAAGAACATGTGGTAGCCTTGCACGCGCAGCGCCTCGCGGACGCTCGCGAGAGAAAGCTCGCTGTGGCACACGTAGCCCACGTCGGCGTCCTCGGTGAACGGGATGGTCGTGCCGTTGCGGACCGCGCCCAGCAGCGTGCCGAACAGCACGGCCGGCCGCGCGCCCAGACGCTCGAGCGATTGGTACACATCCACCAGCACCATGTGCAGCGCGCTTCCAAAGCACGGCCTGGCGCCGGAGCGAAGAGAAAGCAGGTCGGACCGGTCGGTGTGGGCGCAAAATGGCTCGTCTTTGCGGCCCGTGACGGGCAGGCAGTAGTCCCAGCCTACGTAGGGCGCGCGGAACTCGTTGCAGAGCGACGCGTGCGCGCCTGAGAAGCGAGGCGGCGGCGGGAGCGACGAGCGCTGTCTGAGACGGAGCTGCTCGTAGAAAGGGTGGTGGCTCGGGTACGCAATGGTGGACGCGTCCAGTGTCCGCGGCTGACAGGCGTCCACATCCACATCCACACCCGCAGTTGGGGTTGTGGCTGTGGCTGTGTCCGCGTCCACGCCGGACCGCAGCCGCAGAGTGTGGCCGCTGGGGGGAGTGGCCATCGGCAACCGCAGCGGCTCGATGATCGGTACACGGTCGTCCGTCCACAGCGCGGACTGGCATGAGACTTGCTGGAGAAAGCTGAACTCGGTGCGCAGGCTGGCGATGGTCCACCAACCGAGCAGGAGACACGTGGAGAGGAACGCGACAAAATGCCAGAACCGCCGACTGGGGGGTGGCCCCTGCTTGACCGCGTCGAGCTTGTAGTCGCTGTCGTCGTCGTTCGCGGGCCCAGGGTGTGGCTCACTGGCCGCGCGGCCGCGCAGCAGGCGCTGGGTTGGCGCTGTGGACGAGTTGCTGTGGTCGTCATGGCCGTCGTCGGCCACAAACGCGGCTGCGGCGCGCGCATGTAGAGACATCGCTGTGGGATTGAATGTGGATTGTGAGAGTAACCACGTCTCATTGCTGCAGGCAGACACGGAAAATCCAGCTCCCTCGTTTGAGTGACAACATCCACAACCCACTACAGAATTTTTCTCGTTGAAACTTTCTCCACGCTGTCAGTGACACTCTGTCCTGGGCCAGGCTTCAATATGGTCTATTGATTTTTTATGTACTACAGTACTATGGTTCAGGCTCTTTACTATCCTTGTGCGCTGTAATACTCCAAATCTCCGTCCATCCGGGGTTTTCAATGAAGCCCATGGGAAACGCCTCTGAGATCGTCAAGGGTCATCATCTATTTTCAACGGAAACCTGGGCTCCACATCCGACCCCGACGATTGCTGCTGGCATGTACACTGCACTCTACCGTCGTTCGTTGCATATTGCAGCCATCCGACAGAGATCCCATCGACTCGAGCCTCTTGCGGGGGGCTCTTTGAGCCAGTCAGTACACGATATGTGTGCGTACTGGCCATGTACGACGGACCTTAAGAAACTCTTGATCTGTCGTTGAGTGAGAAACGCTGCGCGTCGACGAGCCCTCGTCGGGTAGCTAGCTTATCGCATTGATGCGTCAGCGATGGCAGTTGAAGCAAGCAGAAGCTTGCTTATCCGGCGGGGAGAGGGGTTTCAATCCCCCAAGTCGTGGGACTCGCCGTCCCCGGTCTCGTCGTCCTCCCCATCGCCAGCGTCCATCTCGGGCATGTCGTAGTCCACGGCCGAGTCAAACTCGCCTTCGTCCAGTTCAAACTCAAACCCGTCCGGCAGCCGCGGCATCGGGCCTTCGGGCACATCGTCCCTGTCGCCTCGGTCGATTACACGGTACGAGCCGCGCTTCTTGGGCGAGCGCCACTGGATTCCGTACTCTTGTTCCAGGAAGTCGACCGGATCCGCGAGAGTGTCAAACTCCTGGTCGTTCACTTTGACTGCTGTGTAGGGCTCGAACTTGTTCACGAACACACGCCGCTTGTTGCGCGTCTCTTCGACTTGCCACTCCTGCCGGTTGTCGGCGAACTGCATCTTGTACAGATCCGCGTACGGCACGTGGCACGAGCGGCGCTGCGTGTCGCGCCGCGGGTCGTACAGGTTGCCCGCCAGCGGGTGCGTGGGCGCGACGCACACGCGCAGAACGCCCTGGCGGAAGAGGTGGTAGCCTTTCTCCCACAGCGCCTTTTTCACGTCCTTCATGCGTAGTGACGCCGAGTACACGTACCCAATGTCGGCGTCCTCCGTGAACGGGATCAGCGATTCGTTGCGAACAGCTCCGAGCAGCGAGCCGAACAGCAACGCTGGCTTGGCGCCGTGCTGCTTGAGCTCGGCGTATACATCCACTAGTATCAAATGCAGCACGCTGCTGTAGCACAGCGTCTGAGGGGTCTGCGGCACGAGCAGGTCCATGCGGTTGGGGGACGCGCAGTACGGCAGGTCGTGCCGGCCTGTGATCGGCAGGCAGTAGGACCACTCGCGGTTGAGCCGCTCGCGATCGTGCGGATCGCACATGTACAGGTGCTTGCGCTTGAGCTTGGGCGGCGCGAACGGCGGATGTAGCGACTGAAGCAGCTCGTTGAACTTGTGTGGCATGGAATAGTTCACTTCGCGCGCATCGACCATGCGTGGCGAACAGTCTGCGGGTGTCAGCAGCTGCTTGGCCATGCCGCCATCATCGACCTCGGCTACGCTTTGGAAGCGACCGAACGCTTGCCACCCGCGACGGCCCAGGCGCACGGCGCGGTCGCCACCATCGGCGTCTGGTGGGGAGTCGGCGGGCGCATGGCAGCGGTTCCGTATGGACGACAGCAGCAGCGAGCCGCTCACGAGCAGCACAAGCGCGAGCAGCAGACGGAATTGCAGTTTGTCGTTAGTGAGGCGGAGCGGACGCGTAGCAGGGAGAGTGGAGGAGGCGGCAGGTGGCATTTCGGCGATGAAGACGCTTGTCCGTTGCTGATCGCGAAGAGCTTCGTTGCGTCACCAGCAGTTACACCTCGTTGGATCAGGTTTTTTGTAAGATTAAGTAGCGCTAAATGGACCAGTGTGTAGCTTGTCCATATGGACCGATGCCGTGGGAGTTATTCGCCCTGGTGGGTACGCGACGCGCTGAGCTGGTGTGGATCTTAGAATTCAGCGCTTTGTTGAAGCCCAAGCCAAAGCCCTCGAGTAAGCAGTCCGCCGAATTCTTGTGCACGAGCTTCTACGTAGATCGCAAGATGGGGGGACGGAGATACTTTGACTTGCGCGGTGCATCTTTGTACGGAGGAGGGCGATGAAGATTGAGCGGAGCAAAAGCGAAGGAGATCATACTTATTAGTACTCGACCAATGAGGTTTCAGCACAGAAGTGTGCTTGCCCACGTCTGTCCGGAGCCTGGGTAGATATTTGGTATGAAGGCGGATTCGTGATTGATGGTGGGGCTATGTGCGCTGGTGCACAATCTACAGATCCATCACCAATCACGCTATTTCCGATGATTTTGGCGCGGAAAACTGTTCGTCACTGACCAGCTCACACCGTTTCAAAAATATAATTGGCTGAACGGAATATTTACAGCCAATCAGATGTATATGGATCCTCAGTTGAAGTGATTTCATCCTCTCAACCAAACGGCAACCAGAGACCAAAATGGATGCCAACGCCAATGCCAACGGCAACGACAACGACAACGACAACGGCAACGACAACAATTCAGCTGGAGAAGGCAATGAAGAGGACGGCATAAGGCTCACGCCGCAGCTCGTGCCGACCTGGCGCTCCCTCGTCGACCGTCCGCCCGCGGCACCACCAGCCGCATACGAACGCTCTGCGCGCGCGGCGAGATCTCAACGACCGGCGTCTGGAGAGGCGAGTCACCGCGATGAAGAGCGTCGCAAACTCCAGCTTGCGCCGCACCAGACTGTTTCCGGATCCAGGTGCTCAACGCGCTGTTCCAGACCAAGCCGCGAAACCAAGAGCACGCCGAGTTCCTTCGGCTCGTGAAGGAGCATGCGCTGCGCGAGGTCTAAGCTGCGCGCCGCGAGCGCTCCCCGTAAGAAGTGGGGAAAGACAGCTTCTATTTTTTTGCAGGTAGCGGTCATCTGAGGATTCCCTCTGCGGCCGTTCTCTCTTCGGCTCGTTTCCAGTGTTGGTTTTCTTTCAGTCGATGCGAATGCACCGTGCAAGGTCGTGCCGATTCGCGGTCGCCTTTCTCTGGATATGGCTCAATGCAGCTCAGAAGAGCACCCCTGCGCGTGTACACAGCCTCCAAAAATGGCAAAAGAACTTCTAAAATCAGTACTAGGACTACGGTGCTGCAGACTTTCATTTGATACACTATGTACGGTTGGTGAATCGAGTCATTTTGGCGCATTTCACGCGGAGGCAAACGGTAATGGAGGCGGAGACGTTCCGAGGCGCAATACTTCTTGGTCAACGTGACCGTCTTCTTGTTGGTCGCTGGCTCCGTAGCGAGACCAACAAACCCACCCATAGAGCTACCTTTACAAGCCGATATGTTAACTTGTCAACAATTGGAGACCCACCTGATCGGCTAGCCGTGCAAAGCTGGATCAGGCGTCTTCTTCTTCCTCGTCCTGCTCCTCGTCTTCTCACTTCGCCTCTTTCTTGTCCGTCTTCTTCTCCGTCTTGTGCACGGTCTCGTCCTTGTCGTCTTCCAGGAACGCATCGAAAAAGTTGAAGCCGTTCGTTTTCCTCTGCGGCCGCTGCACGGGCGTGAGGTAGTCGGCGCCGTACTCGTTGACTAAAAAGTCGGCGGGATCTGCAAACGTGTCAAACGCCATGCCGTTAATCGTGACGCTCGAGAACGGCGCCACTTTCTCCGCCGCCAGCAGTCGGTCGTTGCGGGTGCCAAACAATTCCCAGTAGGTCGACGGGCCGCCGAGCGGGTCCGGCACGGCCACCATGTCGTACATGTCGAGATATGGCACTTTGTAGTTGCGCGCGAGCCCTTGCTCGGGTGAGTAGAGCACGCTCGCGAGCGGGTGCGTGGGGGCGACACACACGCGCCAGAGCCGTGTGAAGTAGAACATGTGCAAGCCTTTAGCCCAGAGCCGCTGCTTGAGCTCGAAAATCTGTTCCGGCGTAAGCTGCAGGTAGCCAATGTCGGCGTCCTCCGTGTACGAGATCAACGAGCCGTTGCGGACGCCACCCAGCAGCGTACCGTAGGCGACGACGGGCGCGGCGCCGATCGCTTGGAGGTCTTCGTAGACCTCCACGAAGAGCATGTGCAGCACGCTCGCGTAGCAAAAGCCCGTGGCGTTGACCGAGGGCACGAGCAGGTCCATGCGGTCAGGACGCGCGCAGAACGGCTCGTCTTTGCGCCCACCAATCGGCAGACAGTAACCAAATCGGCTCTGGTGGCGCACGTCCGACTCGCACAGCACTTGGAACTCGCGCTCGAACACTGGTGGGGTGGGCACTCCGCGCCGCTTGAGCAGATCGTAGAACCGGTGGCGCGACCGAGACGCCGGGATGCTGGAAATGTCGACCACCTCGGGCGAGCACGACTCCGGTTCGTTCTGTGGTTGGGCTGCTTCGGAGCGTGCACCGCCGCAACCGACGAACCGTGTGAACCAGCCCGACGGCGCGTTCGACTCGGTCGTGGTGCCACCTCCGTAATAGGCGACCACGAGCGACTTGACCGTGAAGTCAAATACGAACAGCACGACCAGCAGCAGCAACAAGAGCCGCAGCAGTGTCGCTCTGGACGTCGGCGCGCGGCGCATGTCCTGCAGCGCCCCCAACCAGTCCGACCACCGAGCCACCGCAATAGTTTTGTTGTGGCGCCGCCGTTGGCTACGAAGCTGGTGGTCGTCATTCTTCTTGTAGTCGGCCGCAGCGCCGCTCTCCATCACATGGAGCTCGCCTGAGCCTACGCGCACGCGCTGGCGGCTGCGCGGAGAGACAGGGCGCGCGTCGGCATTGTCGGCGTCGTCCATGGTCGCTATTGAGGGAATGGCGGGTTGTCCGATGTAGAGACGCCGTCGAGCAGCTCCTGGCTCAGATGCAAACCTGAAGGAAACTTTGAGCGTGATCTGATTCTTGGTTCAGAAATCTGGTTCGATTCTGTTTCGGCGTTGTTTCTTAAGTACGCCTGGCGTGTTTTAAGTTCGCTTCTGGACGGAGCTCTTCAACTTGAAGAGCTAGCGCAACACATGTAGGTCCACATATGGACCCATTTTTGATTGGCATGGGATGCTGCGGGCGACTTGCCAGCGCTGCGCAGGGACTTTCGCGTATCTTCAGCCCAGACCTATGCGACAGCAACAGCAACAGCAAGAAAAGAATCCATGTCGCCAGTGCGGATGAGATTAGATCTTAGCCATGGACGACAGATCCACTAACAGCCATTATTGCTTCCACACACTCGATCTCTCCCCATGGCCAGCCGCGAACATCTGCTCACGTCCAGCGCGCTGCGCTACCAGCGCCGCAACCTCTTTGCTCGCCGCCACGAGGCCGTCGATCTGCTCGGCCTCCCTTCGTCCGCAGCGCCGTCGATTCGCGAGCGCGTCTGCCGCGCGTGGCCGCTCACGCTGGCGCTGATCGTGGCGGCCATGACCGTCGCCGCCATCGTCGTGACGCGCGACCAGATGGTCGACCACGCGGTGGGGCTAAGGGACAACCTCGTGGGCGCTATGCTCGTGAGTTCGCAGGTCGTTGCCGATACCATCCAAGACATGATCGTCAACACGACGCAGACGTTGCAAGACTCGGTCGCGACGAATGGCTCGATGAGTTTGTCCTAGGTACATTTAATATCACTACTTGATTCCTACTCTATATTGCGCGCGCTCAGTTGGCAATGTGCTCTCGGTAGATCTTGAAGAGCGTGAGCGAGAGCCCGAGCACGCCAACGCAGACGCCCGTGGCGAGCATGAGCAGCGGCCCTGTGTGGCGGCGGTCAAGCATGGGATGCGGCGACTGCAGCATGAAGAAGAGCGAGGGCATGACGAAGATGAGCAACGAGCCCGAGACGGAGCCGACGATCGAGAGCGGGATCTTGACGGTCGGCATGAAGATGCTGCAGACCAAGATGAGCAGCTGGCTCACGAGCGTCACGGTCGCGAACTCGCGCCAGGTGGCGGCGCTGCTGGGCGTCTGCCGGCCGTTGTTCTTGTGGCGCAGCACGACCGAGAGCAGACAAGAGCGGAAGGGCCACATGGCGATGGGCGCCGTCAGCAACAGCGCCACGCCCATGCAGAAGCGTCCGACCAGCAGCGGGAGCCGGATCGAGCTGTTCTGCGCCACGTACTCGGGCGAAAAGTTGAGCAGGATGTTGTCCTTGGTGAGGTCGCCAAACTGCAGATAGCCGCACAGCCCGATGGCTTCGTAGAGCACAAACGCGATGGTGATGGCGCCGAAAACGGCTCGGTCCATGCGCGTGATTGAGCGGTGGCGCAGTTCGTCGTACACGGGCAGCGCCGTGTTGTGGCACGCGAACGCCGCGATCAGCAGCGTGACCGTGTAGACGCTGCCCGGCTCAAAGCGCACAGCCTGCACGCGCGAAAAGTCGATGGCTTGCGTGGTAGTGTTGTTGACCACGACGAGAAACGCAACGAAGACGAATGCGACCACATATGTGATCGAGAGCACGGCCAGCACAGACGAGAAGCGCAGGCGGCCGAGGCGACGGTTGAGCGACAGCGGCAGGATCACGCCGACGAGGCACACGCACGTGACCATCCACTTGTCGGCGTCCGACACGCCCCACACAATGCTAAACAGGTCCGTGATGAACATGAAATAGCTCACAAGCGTGCCAAAGCCCCCAAAGATGAACGTAAACTCGGCCAGCCGCGTGCCGAACGCGCCCATCGTGAAGTGGCCGAGCGACTCGTACGTGCGCGCGCTGTTGACGCCCGCGCGGTCGCTCGCCGACAGCAAGAGGTAGACAGAGTAGCGCGTCACCAGCGCGATCGCAATCATCACGGCGTTGCCCAGCAGCCATCCGCTGGACGCCAGCGCGAACGGCACCGCGAGCGTGCCCGAGCCCAAGATCGTATTCGTGAGCGTAAACGTCGAGCCCCACACCGTGGCGGTCGCGTGCTGCTGGTCGTGGAGCTTGGCGAGCACTCGCGCCTTGTCGCTTCCCGCGCCCTCCAGGTCCGTGTCCAGCATGCTGTCGAGCTCGAGCGGCTCTTTCGCGGGTAGCAGCCGCGTGACTTCCGACGACGCCAGCGTGCGCGGGCTCGGGAGGTACTCGCCCATGGACACGGGGTCGCAGCTGCACTGGTGCTTGAGTGTGTCGATGATGTCTTGCGCCGCGTGCGCCACGGGCTCCGCGTCATCGACTGCACCATGAACCGCGCATTGCTTGGAGATCTCCATGGCGAGTGGCGTGCAGATGTGTGGAGGCAGAACTCGGAGTGAAGACGGCGAGTGCCTGGTGGCCAGCGCTTGAGGGACTCTTGTGGCTGATTGCGTCGTCCGCTGAGAAGCCGCGCACACCACGCGGATGATGCAACACAGGCCAACAGTCAACGGAACCAGCCGGTCAGCGCAATGCGATTGGCTGATCGAAATAGCACACACTCTCAGTCTCGCTCATCTTCAACAGCGAAGCGGGGAGTGCCACTCATTGCTCTGCTCGACAGTAAGGAGAACAGCCATTTCGCTACACGAAGGGCAGGAGTAGGGACAACGCCAGCGACACCAGCGAGGTAGCAGCCGACCCGCGGGAGTCAATACTCTACAGCAAGCCATTTCCTTCCAATGGAGTCAGGTCGGCGCGCTTGACTTCCCTGGTCACCACAAGGCTGGCGACCCATCCAGTTTGTCTTTTCTTTGAATGTTCTTCGATTTTATTTAATCCAATCAAGAATGGTCGAAAAATATGAAAGCCAATCAAATCATGTGATCGCTGTGACCTGGACATTCTGATGCGTAGAAATTCTACGGTAGAATGTATTGGCTGAAAAGCAAAGAGCTATGGATGAGGTAATCAGGCATGCGACTTGTGTCTAGCTAAATGGCTACAATCTGGCATGGTGCCATCCGACACCAAAAAGTAGGGACACGGATCTGGTGTTATGGTGTGGAGCTTACACTGTGTACTGTCTGTGTCTGCCTTCGCAGCATACGCAGTATCGGGCAGCTTCGATTTCCCTGCAACTGGTCGTGTTGATGCGGGGGCTCTTTGAAACCGTGAAAGGCCAACGACATAAACTGACGCCGTTGTCCCATGGGTCTCAACGGAGGGGGGGTTGTTTGCCATGCGGCTGCGCATGAAGCACAAAGGCTTGGAACAGCTCAAAGGGAGATTGTCACATGACGAACAACACGACGGACAGGTTGTAGTGAAGCTCGAGTCTCCACCCGAGGCTGCAGGGACATCAAGGGCTTCTTAGTCGGAGCGCTCTCCTCTAGGTCGATTTGTGGTTCACGACCGGGAATCGCCATCGGAACTTGCGTCGCCGTTGACGTAGAACGTTTAGTTAGATCAATCGGAAGAGTTCTCGCCTCGGGCTGCTGAGAAAGTGGTGCTTGAGCTGTTGGAGCGGACGAGGCCCCGAAGTCTGACAGATTCAGCTTCACTTGAACAACTTTGCGTGGCTTCTTCGCTGCGACGACCTTTCCGTCATTGACAACTTGCGGTTGTGCCCCAGATTTCACTAGCTCTTGCTCGATGTCGCCTTCTATCTGCTTTTGAGGGTTCTGTTGCATGGTTTCCACGTTCGCTCGTCTACCATACGCCGCGTTTCCCAAAGTGTGCTCGTCAGCCTTGGGCCTGTCGACCATCGATTTGGCTGCTTCGCTCTGCCACTCGCGCGAGAAGCTCCAGCGGAATGCGCTCATCATCGTAGTTCCTATTTCGTCGTGCTGCAAAGCGATCGTGTACTCTTCGATCGCGTCGTGAAATTTTCCTTCCGTGTTGTAGCACCCGGCTCTATAGAAATCAGACAAACGTGAGACGTATGAAGCACTGAACAGAATGGGCTTCTTCATTGCGCACCGTGCGTAGCGAGCCATCACATGGTGGGGATTTAGCTCCAGAACGCGCGAGAAGTCGACGTGTGCATCTTCCACGCGTCCGCTCTTGAACTTGGCCATCCCCCGTGAGAAAAGACCGTGGACATCGTCGGGTCGAAAGTTCAAGATGACGCTGAAGTCCTGAATCGCGTGGTCCCATAGTTTGGCCTTCATATACGAGTGGCCGCGCACGGCTCGCGTGTGGAGACAGTGCGGCTCGAGCTTCAAAACGGCGTCGCACTCGCTGATCAGCCGGATCAAATCGTCGCGGTTGAGCTGTGTGGTCGCCCGCCGCGTCGATCGCGGTGCGCTGGACATAGGTGACGCAGGCGTCAGCATCGCCGCACACAGCGTACGCTCGATCGCCGTGAGCGATAACTCGAGCGCATCAGACTGATGTAGTCAGATTTGGCTCAAAATAAACTTCACAGTGACAAATTCATCGGCTTTTGCTCCAAGGTAAGCTTCAAGATGCCTGTGTCGCTGGATTTCAACGCGTCGCACACAACGTTTCCAACCTGGGCAGAGTAGAAAATCAACAAAAACACCGCATTTCTAGGATTTATGCGAATGGTCTGTTTGGATATTAGAAGTAGAAGTGCAGAAGGAAAACGTTGAGCAAAAGCTACGAAGACGAACCCTACGATCGCACCCGCGGTCGCTTACCTGGCGACCAAGTATGCTCGGCGACTCCGCACATCTAGCTGTACAGATCTTCTTCATCCTCATCAGCCGCAGCAGCCGTGCCGCTTGCGCCGCTTCCGCCAACGACGTTGTTTCGCTGCGGGAAGGCAAAGTTGGATAGCGAGGTGCCACCAGCGGTCACGTGGGAGCGAGCCTGCTGAAGTGTCTGCGCGAACGTAGAGTACTGGGCGAGATCGCGGTCGCTCACCGAGCGACGCGCGTTGCGAACTGCTTCCTCGAAGTGGCGAGGGGTAATCTCAGGGACAAGATCCTCCTCTTCGATATCTTCCATGTCATCACCCGCTTCGGCACGGAGGCGGTCACGCTCCATATCACGCTGAATGCTTTCACGGATAGCCAGCTTGGCAGCACGCTGACAAATCTCCGTAAGATCGGCACCACTGAACTTGTCCGTCACCTGGGCGAGGTAGTTGAGGTCGACGTCCTTCGCCACAGGACTCTTGCGCAGCACAGAAGACAGGACACTCAAGCGCGACTCGAAATCGGGCATCGGGATGAAGATCAGCTGATCCAAACGACCCGGACGCATCAAAGCAGGATCAATGATATCTGGTCGGTTCGTGGCACCAATAATGAACACGTTTTTCTTCACACCCATGCCATCCATCTCAGTGAGAAGCTGGTTCATCACACGATCGCCGGCACCACCTGCATCACCCGAACTGCTACCGCGCTGCTGAGCAATCGAGTCCAATTCGTCGAAGAAGAGCACACACGGTGCAGCCGCACGAGCTTTGTCGAACACTTCGCGAACGTTCGCCTCTGACTCGCCGAACCACATCGTCAGGAGTTCCGGGCCCTTGATCGAAATGAAATTGGCCTGGCACTCGTTTGCCACAGCCTTGGCGAGGAGCGTCTTACCACAACCGGGGGGTCCGTAGAATAGCACACCCTTCGATGGGCTGAGACCGTACTTTTCGAACTTCTCTGGGTGCTCGACCGGGTACTGCACAAGCTCCTTGAGCTCACGCTTGACCGATTCAAGACCACCAATGTCCTTCCACGTAATGGTCGGCACTTCCACAGTCGTCTCGCGAAGCGATGACGGGTTCGAGACACCGAGAGCGTACTTGAAGTGTGCCTGAGTCACCTGCATTGCGTCCAAGATCTCAGCGTCGATCGATTCATCTTCGATGTCAATCACATCCATCTTCTCACGGATGCACTGCAAAGCAGCCTCCGTACAGAGCGCCGCCATATCCGCGCCAACAAAACCCTGTGTGTCACGCGCAACCATCTCAGGGTCAACGTCATCCGCAAGCTTCATGTTACGCGTGTGAATGCGGAAAATCTCCAGTCGACCATTCTCATCTGGCACACCGATGTCGATCTCACGATCGAAACGGCCGAATCGACGAAGAGCGGGGTCCATGCTGTTCGGGCGGTTCGTGGCGCCGATCACGACGACGCTCGCGCGCTGCTTCAAGCCATCCATCAACGTCAACAGCTGCGACACAATACGACGTTCGACCTCGCCGTTCGTTTTCTCACGCTTAGGAGCGATGGAGTCGATTTCATCGATGAAAATGATAGCCGGAGCATTCTTCTCGGCCTCCTCGAATGCCTTACGCAGGTTCGACTCGGATTCACCGGCCATCTTCGACATGATTTCTGGGCCGTTGATGAGGAAGAAGAAAGCACCCGTCTCGTTCGCGACAGCACGAGCAATGAGTGTCTTCCCCGAACCTGGTGGGCCGTAGAGCAAAACGCCACGCGGTGGCTTCACACCAAGAGTCTTGAAGAGCGCAGGGTGACGCAGCGGCAGTTCGATCATTTCGCGGATCTGCGCCATCTGACGACGGCAGCCACCAATGTCATCGTAGCCGATGTCGTCCATCTTCTCTTCGTCCTCGCGGCGCACTGGCTCGCCCTCGCAGTGAATGATTGTGTCCGGTGCGACGATACAGTACGGGGCAGGCTCACACTCGACGACCTTGAACTCGACTGGGTGCATTGCCTGACGCACGAGGAACAGGTCGCCCTTCTTCACGGGCCGGTAGGCTTCAACAAAGTACGGCTTGAGGTACACGTCGAAGAGGTTGCCCGTGACTCCCTCGATGGTATCGTCCACTGGAAGGACGTGGATGCGCTTGCCGTACGGCACGTCACCACAGGTCGTGATGGTCACCACGTCGCCAAGCCGCACGCGCAGGTTCTTGCGCACGACCTTGTTCATACGAACATTGGCGTCATCGACAGTTTCGTCCTGAAGCACGACGCAGACCGTGTCGCGACCCTTCTTGCCCTTGATGAGCACCGTGTCGCCGCGGAACAACTGGAGCTCCTCCATCTTGCTCATGCTCAGCGCGATGACCGAGTTGTCGTCGTTCGTGGCCTCATCCACGATCAGGCGGTTCGGCGCGCGCTTGCGGTCCATGATCGCCGTGTTGAATTCGTCCTTGCTCATTGTGCTGCGATTGATATGGTGTTCCAGAGGCTTCTTCTGTAAACAACGGTGAGAACCACACATATAAACCGCCAGCCGTCAGCCAACCGTTGGATACCCAGACTCGCACGCCTCTCTACGACGCTGTTGCGTGCTTCCCCCACATCATTATCTCCCACGTGAGGCAACTTGCCGCCGAACCCAACGAGAATTCGTCAACGTTGGGTTGGTTACAAGTGCTGGTTCGCTAGGAGAGCGACACTGGAGGACGCCCCACTCAGCATGAATCTCCTTTAGAGATTGGAGGGCCACTAATGCGCCTATAGTCGCCAGGAAGTGCCGCGTACCTCGCTTCGTTTCCCTTCTTCGCGCTTGTTTTTCTTGCTTTGCTTTCTCCCCCTTTGACGGAAAATGCAGAAGTGGAAGATATCGGTAATCTATAAACTCTTGGTCCACGTAAATTTCCGCTGATCTGGGTTGGTGCGTGGACCCTGGACTCCAGGCTGGCGAGCACATCGAGAATATTCGGCGCACCAAACCCAGTAAATTACACGATCTTTTGTAAACTAAAGGCTACTTCAATTGCTTTCGTTGAACAGTTCTACTAAAACCGGTTTTGGTGACGTGGAAGGATTGAAAGAGAGAGTCACGGATATCTTGAATCAGTGATTTTTGACCATCATTCACTTTGAAGTTCATGGTTCAGAATGGTGGTACTTGAAATGAAGCTAGGCTAACCTAATCCTACAAGCATGCACAACACATATTCTTTGGTTCTCCGTGGCCTTCCTCGAGATGAGAATGGTTGCTTGCCTCCCTGCTCATGGCATTCCAAATGCCAGTTTCTCGTGGCCAATTTGTTCCGATTGGAGTGTTCATGGTAGATTGGCGATTTTCGGGGAAATCTTGCGAGCATTCAATATAGGAAGATGCATGTTCTGTCTAAGTTTTCTCAGGTCGCCAAGCCACGCCTTGGTCACCACTACGCAACTAACTTGAACGTAGTGCTGGCATATTATAGCATTTTCTTTCATTAAACGGATAGACGATATAGATTCAAGAGTCCCCATTCACTCGTGATAGTCCAAGTGTCGGTAGTCGCGGTTCGTGTTTTCTCCGCTTGTCTAGTGTCGAGAGATTAATTGCAGGTTTCATCCGATGAGGTGAGGTTCATCACAAGCAGAATCGTTCGTTCTTGCACACAGTATACCGACGGAGACTCACATGCCGTCGCATGACGGGAAACCAATACATCGATAGAATCCATCACATGTCACTCTCCAGTCACGTTGTTCTGTTCCTGACTCGTTCAGCTTGTCGCTTCCAGTTAAACCTGTGCTTCGTCGTTTATGGGGTCGAGCTTGTCCGTCGCTCAGTCTCCGAAAGCCAGTAGCGTGCGCCCGTCGTGCATCGGTCAAGTGCATCCAACTCCAACCAGCGATCGCACGATCTCTCACACGGCAGTACCGCAATACACGGAGAAATGAGGCACTCACCCCGCCCAGTTCTACCAGCATATTTGAGAGGTGCTTCATCTCTCTGCCAACTGCGGTGCATTCTGACTGGCTAGATTTTCTCAAAAGTGGATAGGTTATTGAATCCCCGCTCTCTCTCGGCCACCAATTTTCCAGCCACTCCACCGCCATTTTTTCAAACGGCACCGAGATTCCACGCAAACGCATTCCACTAGACTACACCAACGAGCGCAACTCCTTGTCGTGGACAAATGGCTTGATTTGGTCGACGTCGACGAGAACGCTAATCGTAGCGCGTATGCCAGAGAGGTTGGGATCTCTCGGCAGACGCTGCAGACTTGGGAGAGAAGCGCGACCGACTCGTCGCAGCCTGCGAGAACGGTCGCGCGAAGGCTCTCACGGTCGGTGGGAGCGGCTGCGTCTCGCAGTCGACAGCGATCGAGGACGACATCGTCATCTGGATTAAGGAGGAGCGACGCGAGGAGCGCCCAGTCTCACGTGAAACCATCGTTCTGAAGGCGGTGCAACTTCTCCCCAGTTTTTTTGAACAAAAGTCGATGGAAGCCCGCTACGCTTGGTGTGACAAATTCATGGGCCGTCATAACCTAACCATTCGGATCATCACTCACTCCGGGTGAAAGGGCAACACTCAGCTCAGTCAACTCAAGGATACATTTGCGGTTGAGGTATGTACAATATTGGTAAAGCATTTCTTGACGCGGAATTCTTTGTCCCGCCGCCGTTTGTTCTATTCAACATGGATCAAACGGCAGTCTACTGCAACCTCGGCGCGAAATCGACGGTCGAGTTCGTCGGGGCCAAGCGCGTCCCTGCAACGTGGCGGGCAAAGGTGGCTACCGCTGCACGGTGGCGTTGACCATTTGTGCCGACGGTCGTATTCTAGCCCCGCATTTCGTTTCTAAGGGCGAGAGCGGGTGCGAAGTGCACACGGAGATGAGGAGTTTCAATTACGCATCCATTGCGACGATGTCCGTTCAACCAAACGTGTGGTTCTCCGAGCAAGTCATGCTGGAGTGGATCCACGACTTCTGGCGCTACCAAGTCACCGGCCCAACCGTACTCATTCTCGACAGTCTGCGCATCCACAAGGTCGAGTCGGTCCAGAACGCACTCGCTGACGTCGGCACCTTCCCTGTGTACGTGCCCGGCGGGGCCACAAGCATTGCGCAGCCGCTTGACGTGGGCATCATTGGCCCATTCAAGCAGAAACTGCGCGAGCTGTACGTCAGCCGCTACACCGGCCGCGTTCCTCCCTCGACGGCGTCCGACCGGCGCCACGACATGTACGAGCGCACGCTGCTCGCGATCAAGACTATCATGCCCTCGACCGTCAAGAACGCGTTCTTCAAAGCCGGCATATTCTTCCCATTTGCCATTTGGGCGACACCCCGAGACTGATCGTGACGTTACGGAAGCCCTAGTGTAGATACAGTAGTGTTGAGAGGCACAACGGATTGCTACTGCATTAATTTCCATAATGAAGTCTCAGACCCAAAACTTCTCGTCTTCTTGTCAAGTAGCGCTTGATCAAACATAGATTCCCCATTATCCCGTAATAAAACGGAGGAGTACCGTCAATTCCAGGAGCGAGGCAAATGGCGCCGAAAACCTTACAAAACTAATTTCAAGATTGATTCTGAAAGGATTTGATGTTCCAAAACAGGGTAGGTGTACAATACAGCATTTTGATTGGTCGGTTTCTTGCCATACAAACTCGGAGGGTGCTTCATTTTTCCGGGTGCCTCATTTCTCCGTATTTTGCGGTATGAAGGATGAACGTGGGCGAACTGTGTGAATCAAACATAAACCTGACCTGTCAAGATGCAGCCATGTCGTCTATCAAACCTGCTTTTGAGAAATTCAGGTTCATTCTAGCAAGGGACATCAGCTTGAGAACCAGCTGGTGTTGATATCTGACCGCCGGATGGCAGCCATGTGGATCTCTGGATGTCCTGAATGCGTCCCGTCATTTGCCCCCAAGAGACCTTTTATTTTTTATACCATCCGTCACACCTATGCCAGGTCATCTTCATAAGACTATTTCGTTCCATCAAAACCTCTCCCCTTCAATAGTATATACGAATCGATTGCGTCCACGCTCATCATTCTCTACCGCCAAACGCGACTCGACACGTCCAGCCGGCGCCACCGAACCGAACGGCAACCAAATCTGGTGTGCGCCGCTGGCTCTCCCTCATATTTGATACAGCCACCCGCGGCCACTATGAGACCGTCCCCCACGCTGCTCTCATTTCTCCATTCGCCATGGGTCTCTCCAAGCTGCTCGCCTCGCTCACCGTGGCCGTGCTCGCGTGCTGCGCGCCGACCGCGCTCGCGCAGAACAAGCCGCTACCGTGGGACGGCCGCGGCCAGGACGTGACGGTCGCCACGCTCGAGAGCAAGTTCATGCTCCACATCTTCAAGCAGCGTCAGACGGGCACGGGCAACCCCGCCGACTACGTGACCGTGAACGCCGCGGGCCGCTCGCCGGCGTTCAACGGCGACACGGGTGTGATCAATGTCGCGGTGGACGACAAGGCGATCTTCGGCGGGCAGACCAGCTTCCGCCGGTCCGAGCTGGTGCAGAACGTGGCCGGCGAGGCTACGACGTTCTTCCGCGCGAGTATCTCGGCCAACGAGGCGATCAAGAACAAGCATGTGTGGCAAGTGTTCTTCCCAGAGTCACACCAGTGGGAGGTGTTCGTGGACGCGACCGTGACGCCCAACAAGATCCAGTTCCGCACGGAGGCCCGGGTCCAGTGGGAGGCCGACTTTACGCTCAAGACCTGGTACAACTTCGGCATTGCCGTCACCAGTTCGGGAGTCACGCTGTACACGAGCACGGGCAGCGGTGCGCTCGCCAAGGAGTGGTCGGACAACAAGTCGATCACGCCCACCAACAGCTACGAGCTCCACTTTGGTATGCTCACGCTATCGAATGACGGCAGCGCGCCCAAGATGGTCGCCGGCCAGGACATTTTGTCGTTCAACGGCGTGACGGTTGAGAAGTCTATCTCCACGGGCGGTGGCACGGGTGGCGGTGCCGCCAGCAACACCAACACCAACACCAACGGCGGCGGTGGTGGCAGCACCAACAACGGTAGCAACACCAACACCAGTGGCAACACAAACACGGGTGGCAACACCAACAACGGTGGCAACACCAACACCGGTGGCAACACCAACAACGGTGGCAACACCAATAACGGTGGCAACAACAACACTGCGCCCGAAGCTACACCGTCGGCTCCTTCGCCAGCGATGACCACTAAGGCCCCGGCCGCCACAATGGCGCCGTCGCCACCAGCGGCCGCTCCTTCGGCGCCCAAGCCTGCGACGCCCGCTGCTGGCGGTGGTAAGTGTAACAAGCGCCTTCGCAACTAAGCACACGTCCATTTGCGATGAGCCCCCCCCCCCTCCACGATAGAGTGTGCGCCCAAAGCCAAGTCCAACAGTCTTTCTAATCTTGTAAATCCATTTTGATGTATTGGTCAACTGAATCATTGGTACGTTCCTCTTCGATTTCATGTGGGAGGCTCATGCTCCCCTGTCCTATGCTACGTTCTATTCGCTGTTCATGCTTGCGCGTGCGGCCACTGAGCAAGAATGAGTTGCGCTAGGCCTTCAAGCTCACGATCATCTGGATCCTCAAGGTCGTGGGCCAGCGGCTTGGCGCGGCCTTGGCTCACAGCGACTTTTAGGGCCTGTTCCACGAGTCGTTGTCGTACATCATTATCAGAAGCAGGGCTTCCGATGATATTATTTTATTAGATATTACTTTGTTTATCCTGTTGACCAGCTGTGAACGATTTAACCAGGCTCTCGTCCTTGCTCTCGATGGGCTGATGGAGGTGGCGCCTGTGCCGTCGCTCTTTTCATCCAAGTAGGAGCTCAGGCACTCATTCTTGTCATCGTCACCGACCATGCCTCCCAAGTGCGGCATGAAGTAGAAGCGACTCCTCGTCACACGTCGGCCACGCCACCCGAAGAAGACGACGGCTAAGATGAAGAAGAAGGACATGACCAAGAAGAAGCAGACCACGGCGCCGTACTCGTCCAAGGAGGTGGCCGACTTCTACTTCACGGTTGTGGTGGGTGATGACGAGCCGACAGTGTACTACAAGTGTCGGTGTGGCACGGAGCGCAATATGGAGCCGAACACCGGCTACACAAATCTCTTGCAGCACATCGTCATGTGGCGCGCGAATTTTGTCGCCGAGATGACGTCCGCCATCGGCGAGAGGGCAAGCTCTTTAGCTTCATTGTGACAAGACGGCGAAGATCTTCAAGTGATCGACATGGTGCTGTCCTCCAATCTCCGCTTCAGCTTCTGTGAGTCCGAGTCGGCAAAGAACTACTTCAGCATCGACGCCCTGTCTACGGATAGTCTGGTGAAGTGCATCAAGCTGCTCGTCCGTGTGATCGCCGATATCATCCCAGAAGCGTTCGGGATCGTGTTTGATGGGTGGACTTTCCGATCGGAACACTACGTGGCCATTTTTGTGTCGTTCCGGCACGACAACAAGACCGAGAACGTCCTGCTCTCCATGGCCCCTTCGTGGACGAAGATGTCGATGACCACACGGCTCGCAGTCACGCGCTCTTCACGAACGCCATCCTCAAGTTCAAGAAGAGCACTAAAAACATTGCCTGAATTGTTGGAGACAACTGCAGCGTGAACCGAAAGGTCGCGGACGAGCTGGGCCTCCCACTGGTGGGATGTGCGAGCCATCGTTTGAACCTCGCCGTGAACTTCATGCTCGCTGCACGAAGATCTACTGGGGCAGCTACAAGATTGATGATCAAGCGAAGAAATTCTCTTCTTCGGCGGCCATGTTGCGGTGAGTTTTTTCCTTTCTATTTCCCAACCAAAATCCAGAATTCTAACAATGTATACAACATTATTTGCAGTCGAGAGACTGTGCTCCGTCAAGCGACGCGTTGGTCGTCTGACTTTGAAATGGTGCCCCGCTACGTGCAACTTGAGGACGTGCTTGTCAAGATCGACGACGACGAGACCTCGTCGCTGATGTTGTCTCGTCGCGACGAGAAGGCGCTTGTGGACGTTTTGGCCAGCTTGAGAAAGTTTTAGTCCACTTCTAAGCAACTAACTGCAAAGACCCGAAGGCGTCACGCTGCTGGACGTCCTGGGCCTCTTTGACGCTCTGATCATGGAGGCCCGAGCGTCGAGCAGTATCTCGGGCCAGGCGCGGACATCGTCAAGAGCCACGCGCTCGAAAACGTGTGCGTGCAAGTTCTGCTCTGTCACGAGGCCGATATCCTAGAGGAGCAGTCTGCCGTGCTGGAGAGGCTGGCTACCGGCGCCTCACAAGCTCGCGCCCTCTCCACTCCGTCCACGACCAGCGCAGACGACTTTGTGAATGACAATCTTGACGAGGCGCGCCGTCGACGCGAGAAGAACCAAGATCTGTGGCGCACGTTGCGAGCATTGTACCCACCTCTTATGTTGTAGAACGTTTTCTATCCCAGGCCAAGGCTGTCCTCGGTCTCTACTGGCAGAGCATGACGCCACTGCATTGGAGGCCATCCTCTTTTTGAAGGTGAACCGCGCGTATTGGAACGCTGGAACAGTTCGTTTGGTCGTGCGCGGCGCCGTCAACCACGCTTAACCTCACGGTAGCGACTTCCACAGTTTCCTGTTTATTGCATACAATAACGGCAATAATTGTTTTGTCCTCTTTGCCGTCTTTACCTCAAGTTATTTTTATTGGTGTTGTGTGGGTCGCAGTAAGAAAACATTTCGGAGGCCCTACCCAGAAGCTTCACCTTAGCCTCAGCGACGCATGCGGGCTTGAAGTGGTCGTTGACACCAGCATCTCCAGCTATGTGGAGCAGCACCTTGAGAGCCGCAAGCGTCTGCTTGGTCGAGTCATTCTCCAAAGTCCTACGAGATCGGAAAGCGCGCCGCGTACGCAAGCCGCGTGGCGGCCGCGTCCTTCTCGTCTTCAGACTCGCTAAGCATCAGTGAGCAGCTGCGCCGTGGTTGGCCAATTCGGTGGCTCCAGTGGGCGAGAACGATCTGAACGCTAGTAGTGTCATCGAGTACCTGGATCTGCTGCTTGGGCATGTCGCTTAAATACACACCGACCCGACGCTGACCACCTTAGCGGCCAGGGACGCCGACGCGTAGCACGCTCAGGTGCGAACGCTTTGAACAACGGCAGCGTCGTGACCGTGGCGCTGTCGGTCCGCAACTGGAGCTGATTGCCCCTGACATTGATGCCTCGCGTCTTTTGGCGATGATCTGGCGCACGCTTTGGTTGATGGCAGCGCAGCGACCTCCATGCGATTGCCGTCTGCTTGCGCTGGTCACCCACGTCCGGGCGTGTCAGTGGCACCAACACGGTGGACGAAAAAACCTCTTCGTGAGAGTCACGGGGGTCACAATTGGTTCGAGGTGGATGGAAAAAAGAAATGCTAATCGGTACCCAAAAAAGGTTAACTTCTACAAATTAGTAAGATTTACTTTGCGCATACTATTCAGTCTTAAGTTAACCTAAATTCAACAAGCAAAGACACGGGATGCTGTGGTGGTCCATGAACCAAAACTTGGGTTGTCCATATATACGTATCAGCTCAGACCACATGAGTTGCTTCGCAGACCAGTCTCACTTGGATCCTCATAGAGGTGCGGAGTGGCGTGGTAGCTACACTTCGGCTTTTGAAACAGAAAATTCATCTTTCTGCCGGCCAGTAACACAAAGCAGACCCAATCGTATCATTCTCGCGACCGCAACGCGTATAGAATTTATCTCCTTCATTCTCATCCCATCGTAGCTTGTGCGGAGGAGGCCCATGCCACTCATTGTCCAATAGCGCAAGAGATGTCAACACCACGACAAGAGCTAACAGTCGGCGCGCAGTTCATCGCCGGCACTTCAAAGGGCTGTTGATGAGCACTTCGCTCGAGTCGCGTGCGGAAACGTCAAACCTGTCAACATGAAGGACAAGCTGACCGTTTGATGCACCGAGGTGGGCTGTCCTTTCCTCTTGCGGGCGTAAAAGGGAGTGATACAAGAGTTGTCAAGATCACGACTCGTATCGATCGCCATTCGTTGACAGTTGTAGAAACGCACCACAAAATCGTCAATGGGAGCCATCCCGTGTGTCTCAAGCTATTCTCTCCCAAATTCAAGACTCTGATGACAATGACAGATTGGCGCGCGGGTATGCAAGACGTGGCTGATCACCTCCGAGTGCACTACAGCACTCAAGTCACATATCACCAAGCATGGCGAGCTCGAGCGAATGCACTAGAAGACGGATTACTGCACGAAAAGGCCAATTACATTTTGCGAAAGGACTGGCTCGACACAATGGCGCAAGCAAATCCCCAGACTACAACCAAGCTCGAACGCACCGACAAGAGACACTTCCATCGCGCCTGTCTCGTTCATGGAGAATTTGAGACGTGATAAACGACGTGATACCAGTCGTTGCGCTCGACGCCTGCCATTTAAAGACCAATGACCAGGGCACCCTCTACGTTGCATCGCTTGTGACAGGAAACTTCGACAGTCTCATCGCTGCCTTCGGTATCTCGAATCGGGAGGAGAGATGCGACGATAGGGGCTGGTTCCTTGGTGCGTGTGTCGAAACCCTCACAACGCTTGCAGAGTTGTATACCTTGAGAATCAAACTTGCTCGTGCAAACTTTGGCAAGAAATGCAGCATCCGTGCATCCACGCTATGGCAGTTATGCTCAACAGGCGATTCCAGTTCCTGAACTGCGTTGCTCCGGTGTTCAAGCGCTCGTCTGTGTATACTGCTCTCCAAGCTCGCATTCATCGAGTTGATGTGAGCGAGTGCATCTCCGATTTGCTCACACTCCCGTCCACTGCATCCAGAACGGCGAGAACCGTCAGAGTCCGATCTCGCGGGGAGCTTGTCCCGGCTAACTCCCCCATTTTTTGCTCCAGGTATGGGGAGAGGGGTCACAACGTTCGAATGTGCAAACGCAGACGTGATGCCCGATCAGCTTGGCAAGCTACACAAAAAAGCTGCAAGAGCTCATGTGTGATAAAGCGCGTTCGGATTTCTACCGCTCCGCTCTAGCAAAATGTAGGACGTCTATTTACCCGCCGGATCTCTAGCGAAGGGGTTGCTCCAGATCCGGGGTTTTCGACTTTCCTCACACTGTGTATCCTTTTGACTTGACTCTTTAGAAGCCAGAGTAGTTAAGAGCCACAACGGATCGAATGCTGATCACTAGTCGCAGTCAGAATTCAGGAATATAGGGGGGGTGAATATATTTCAGTTAACAAGCCCTGCTTGAGTGACTGCCAATATATTCACAAGGAGGACGCACCTCCTGAAACAACACTCTCAAAATGGAATACCCAAGCTACAAAGCCGGATATGTGGGGGGAACAAACTATTCAAAATGTCTTTGGAGCCTCGGAGCTAGCCAAGTCCCTCTCAGACGAAGTCTTCTGGGACTTTTGCTCCAGTAGTCGCGCACCAATACACAATCACCCCGGCACACCAGGATCTAATACTAATCCACAACTAACAGTCCCAACACACGCAGGCGTACCTTGTTTGGTCGGGCGCTAAGGCGCGAGGGTCGTCGGTTGATCTCGGAGGGGCTGGAGGCTTGTGTAGTTGACGGCAAAAACCGAAGTCTATTTCTGATGGCGTGTGCCATAGGGGGGGCCACGGGTCCCTCGTACCTAAGCGGATACCGCACATAAGCAAGTAAACGCACTTCTATCTCTGACTCTCTAGATCTCGTCACTAATCTATGAGTCACTAAATCGGAGTAGAGCCGGCCATCCGGCTTTCCCCGCACATGGGACCGGGTGACCATGAGTCTCATCAATCCTATCCCACTGTCTGTTTCCTTGGCCGGAGCTTCTCGATGCGGATCACTTCGTCACAACCGCCCCTTGATCGGAATCGTTGCTGACGCGGGTCGCTTATGCGGAGCTCAACAGGCAATTCAGCAGCTCGGCAGCCGGATCCGCCCGCTACTCCGGCTCCTACCGCGCGCATACTGCTCTCTGATGGAGGGGACTTGTCGTCGACGCTTTTTGGCGCGGAACGAGACCTGGATCTCCCTCCAGCCGGTGTGGCGATGCGTTTGCTGGCTGAGTCCGGCTCGTTGTACGCGCGGATGGTCGCGACGTACGGCCCGATCGACTTGGTCGAACGCACCGACCGTACGGTCGTCACTCTCGCGATCGCGACGCAGCTTGTCCGGCTTCTGTCTCGCGCACTTGTGGCTGCGGACGGCCAGAGTCGCCGCGCGCCAGCTGCTTCTATCACTCCGGTCTCCGGGGGCTTCAAGGTGCTCTTGAAGAGCCTCTACGAGCAGTCGCAGACGGCTCTCGAACGCGACCGGCTGAAGGACGAGGTCGATCAACTCCGCAAGGATGTCGAGCTTCAGAAGCGCCGGCCGGACGATGCGCAGAAGGTGGTGCGGTAGCTCAAAGGCACGATATCCGGCTCCGTGGGCACGCCAGCCGAGGTCGTCAAGTTCCTCGTCGACGACGCCGGCCTTCGGACGTCCGGTACCTTCAGCTCATACTTGAAGCTTGCCGCCGCCGCAGTCTGACCGGCCTCAACGCGGTGCTTGTATCGGTCATGACGCTCCTGGGGGCAACTCTGCCGACCATCGCCTCTCAGGCTGCGGCGGGCCCGAGCCCAAGCGCGACTCCCCCTCCTGCAGCAGCGGTGGATCCGGCGTTGGCTTCCGTAGCCGCTATGGATCCCAGGGCTGGTGGCTCTCCAGCGGTGGCGCGGCCCAAGAGCCGCGCGCTGACCTCGCATGAAGCCAAGCGGGCCAAGGTTGGGCATCGAAGTTCGTCTTCGTCTCGATCCGACAACGACAGCGACAGCGACCCGGGTGGAAGAGACGACGACCATGACTGGGCCAACGACGATGCCGCTGATGACGAAATTCAAGATGTCCTTTCAGCCGGCGGAGGCACATCTCAAGCTGATCTTCGGCGCCGAAGCGTCCGTCACGTCGACAGGCAGCTCGTCAACCGCCCTTAAGCGTCGTCAAATCGGTGTTGTGCCTGCTACGGGGAAGGTCGAGCCTCTGCATTCCACTGAGCCGATTCTCACTCTGTCTGATACTCGATGCCGGTGGTGCAGCCGGGCGTCCAAGTGATGGATATGTCTGTGGTGTCGATACTGTTGGTGATTGTCTGCCGGCGCTACATCTGGCTCCGTCAGACTCAGCCGTATGTCCACAACATGGCCACCTTGGCAGCCCAGGCGACCGGACAGAAGCCCAGAGTCCACAAGACTGTCGACCCCTCCCCCCACCTCCAAGCGACCGACCTCGTGCTGCCACCTGCGGTAGTGCTCGGGGTGAGCAAGTCGGGTTGGGGTCCTCATATCAAGTCTTCGATGCCGGCGATCGCATGGCGGGAGTGAATGGCCGGTTTCCGGCTCCAGCGCGACACGATCAAGCCGCGGAAAAAGACGAAGGGTCTCAACGCTCCGACCACTCCGTACTTCCCGGACTACGTCGTGAGCAACGACGTCTCGGACAAGGCGAGTCTCAGCGCGGTTGTCGGGGCTGGCGCGTGGCTCGAACTGCTCGAGAGCCGGCCGTGGGATCGTCAGTGCGAGGAGCGAGTAACGCGGCTCTACCTCCTTGATCCCAACACCTTGGACGCCGATTGCCAGTACTGGTTGAACTAGTACTTCTCGTTCATGTTCCACCAGCGGCAGGCGCTGTAGGAGCACACTCACTGGCTTCACACCGGGACGATGACCGTCACGCGAGTCGAACAGTGGCTCTTGTACACCCAGCGCCGAGGTGCCCACGCGGACTATCTGCTCAACGCATGGAAAAAGCTCTTCTCAATGCGCCCCCGGACTTGGCCGCGCCAGTACGACGATTGTTGGTCGGGGAACCGGCGTTCTGGTTCCACCCTCCGCATTACTGCATCTGGGTGGCGAGTGAGAAGCTCTTGATCGGCACGCCTCCTACACCGTTGAGAGAACAGCCCCGGAAACTGGACGAAGAAGAGCCCATCCGCGTCCAGCATGCCGGCTTCAAGGAAGGTTTCGCTGAGTCATTGAAGCCGAGGGAGAGGCCGCCTTCCGGTTCCATCACTACATAGGCGCGTCGTGAGTGGTTATTCTTGCTCTGGCAAGAGCCCACTTGCCCGAGGATCATGATGGGGAGCGTTCGGTCGGAAGTCCGGGTCCGGACTTCTACACGAGCGACTGCAGCGATGCGGATTTCAAGGACTGGTCGGCACGCAGCAAAAGGCCGAGTTCGCAGCTGAGCTCCCCACTCGTGGGCGGTGACCCCGAGGATGAAGCTCAGGAGGTGGTGTTCCGCCGCTGGCCAGCGTCCTCTGCCGCGTCGCCGGCTCCGGCTACTTCTGCGACAACTGCGAACACGCCCGGGACGTGAACGTCTCCGCCCCCACCGAGAGTCCGACCCCGCGGCATCAAGACTTAGTCGATCGTCTTTCTTAACATCTGAATACACGTCTTGTCTTTCTTCACGCTTCTTCAGGTCTTTTTGGTGCTCGACATAGCGTAGAGATGGTAATGCATCTTTCCTTGATTTTCTTGTTCTTCTTGTCACCTCAAAGTGCTCGGACCACTGAAGCACCGGAAAGCCGGGCTCAAAAGCGGGATCACCTTGGCATCGGCGCTTAGCCAGCCTAATACACTTACGATCAGCAACGCCCCCTCGCAAGTATATCAAGCTGGCCAAGAACCGGGTTGTTGCTGCCTCTTTTGCACATGAAAGACTAGCTGGGCTAGTGATCTATGTGCAGAGACAGCATGCAGCTTAAGGGTCGCTGCGGCCCTTTCGCCGGCGAGGTCGCTGGCTATTTGGCTTTGGGGCGCCAAAACGCCCCTAGTTGTCTTCTCCGCCTTCGTTTACTTGCATCGCAGTGAAGCGGGCTCTGCCTCTCGCACTCGGTTGAAGTTGTAGAGGAGCTGCCCACAATGCAGGTGGTGTACCGGTTCTCAAGTTGGAACTTCATAGCTGGTCCACTTCACGAGATACTCCTTTACGTGTCAGCGCGCATGCGCCCCCAGCGCACGTCCAGGAGGGCTTCGACTCCAAAGTCGCCGGCGTTGTTGTCCGGTTCCCAGCTGTCTTCTGGAAGTAGAGCTGCGTCGAAGCCTGCATCATCCGGCATTTCTGCCGGCGTCTCGGCGGGATGTTCAGGGGTAAGCAGGCGTGGCTAGAGCCGGCCGATGTGAACCCAAGGAAATACTCAGTACGGTGATTCTCGGATCTCGTATTTGCACATCAGATCGACTTTTCTCGACGATACGAAACGCGAGCCGTGTCAATGATACGCCAGCTTCTTCGTCAAACCGTGTCTCACACGGGCGATATACAACCAGACAGCGTCACCGACCTCGAAGCCGGATTTGTACTTGTCGGCGAGATCATTCCATGCTCGGTTGCGCTCGTCGGCCCGACGTCGCTTCGATTCTTCTTGCAGTCGGCGGGCTTCAGCTTGCGCGTGTAGTTGCTAACGTTGCACGTCTCTGCGCCAGATGTGCGCCTTCACCTGATCCGGCTGTCGAACCGGTCTCGGAGCTAACATCGCCAACATCGTGGTCTTGGCGTCCCACCCATGCACGAGAAAGAGCGGAGTCTCCCGGTGCGTTGCATCGATGGACGTGTTCAAGGCAAAAGTCAGCCGGCCAGCGAGGTCCTCTCAGTCCTCTTGGTCGGGGCCTTCGACTTAGGATCGCATCGCACGCACAACTGTCTGCACCGAACTTTCTTGTTGACCATTCGCCTGAGGTCGGAATGCGAGGGTCGCTCGCTGCTGACCCCATCATCCACGCGAAGTGCCCAAACACTGCGCTCATGAACCTTGGGTCGCGGTCGTGTCGAATCTCAGAACTGGCGCCGAAACGCCGGAACACCACCTCTTCGTAAGCTTCCGCTACTTCTTGTGCAGTAGTACCACGCATGGCCTTACCCTGACCAACCCGGAGAACATGTCTTGGAGTAGTAAAAACGCTGTGTTTCCTTGTCGAGACGGGCCCGCGTTCGGCGCGAAGCCTTTGCACGTTGTGCAGTCAATGCACTTGCGCACATGCCGCTCGACATCCTTGAACAGCCCTTACCAGTAGTACTCGCTCTTAATCCGCTCGAACGTCCGCATAACACCCTGATGTCTGCTTTACAAGTCGTCGTGTTGGAGATGTAACACGTCGGCACGCATCGCCGGCGGAACGACTAGAAGTGTATCGCGCCTTGGCTAATTCGTCGGTTTATGGCCCGAGTATCGGAGCGCGCCGTTTATGTCCATTGCACACGCGAAGAATAGCGTTGAAGCGGTGTGGTGTTCGCATGCGTCGCGTGTGTTGTGTGCGTTGTGTGTGGTCTTGTTATGTTGCAGGAAGGATGCGTTTTCGTGTGTGTTGTGTGCGCGCGGTTTGTGTGTTGATGTGGTGTGGTGGTGGTGG
>JAADWZ010000382.1:0-29979 GCA_023336445.1 Pythium dissimile | reverse complement strand
CCCCCCCCCCCCTCCTCCTTCAGCGATGCAGCTGACTGCACTTCTCGCCACCGCCCTGCTCTCCGCCTCCACGGTCATCGCCACCCCGTCGGCCAACATCTCGCCGCTTATCGTTGGCGGCAAAGAGACGCCAACCAACTCGTCGCAGTTCACGACCGGCCTGCGCGACACGGCCACCGGCTCGAGCTACTGCGGTGGTTCGCTGATCCACCCCAAGTGGGTGCTCTCGGCGGCCCATTGCCGCGCCAGTGCATTCGTCAACGTTGGCACACACTTCATCTCGGGCTCGAGCGACGGCCAGATAGTCAAGGTTCTGCGCAAGATCTCGCACCCGTCGTTCTCGTCCGTGGTCTCGGGGTGGGACTACGCGCTGCTTGAACTCGAGCAGGAGGTGACGGCGTTTGCGCCTGTGAAGCTGGCCAAGGCCGATGGCTCGGACGAGCCTGTGGGTACAATCGCCACTGCACTCGGCTGGGGCAAGACGTCGGACTTTGGTTCTAACTCGAAAGTGCTGCTCCAAGTGGACCTGCCCATCGTGACCAAGGCGTACTGCCAACAGAAGCTCACGCAATGGGCGACGATCTCGGACACGATGCTCTGTGCCGGCGCCGAGACCAGCAAAGACGCGTGCGGTGGCGACTCGGGCGGCCCGCTGGTCGTCAAGGACGCCAACGGCACCGCTGTGCTGGTCGGCGTCACGAGCTGGGGCAAGCTCTGCGGCACGCCGGGACGTCCGGGCGTCTACGCACGCGTCTCGGCTGGTCGTGCGTTCATCGACCTGTACGTGCCCTCGGTTGAGTGGGTGTAGATACATTAGCTACGTATAGCAGGCGAACAGACAACCCGATAACTACTGGTACAGTATCGTGTCATCCAATAAACGCAAGAAGATATTCCTCCAATGTGAGCTCGTTAAGTTAATGGGGGCGTTATCAGTGGGTGAAATCGAGAAATGGTCGAGAAAGGCGGTTCTACTCGAAGCATTTGATTGGGTAGAGAGTAGTAGTATTTCCTTTTTAACGCCTAGGATTGGCTGGTAAACTACCGTTTTTTTCGGTGGTTGCTCTTCACGTCAAAATCCAACATCGAACTGCACGTGCGAGGTTGAAGATATTGGAGTGGGCCACCCAGAGTCCCAACCTTTTGGTAGGCGCCGTCGTCACGTCACCACTTGGATCTGCGCTCGAGGGGCCGTCGTTCTTTTAGGGATCATCCCTCCACCAACTTCCCCAACTGTGCCAACGCCCACCGCACCAACACAATCCAACTCGCCCACACCACCACCAAACACAACGAACCACCATGGTGCTTCTCTCGGTGCTCCGCCAGGCCAAGCCGCCGGCGCTCGCGATGCGCCGCGCCGCCGCCTCGCTCGTCGTGCGCCACGTGCAAACGGCCGCCGAGGCCTCAGCCGGCGTCTCGTACACGCGCGGGCTCTTCCTGGGCGTCAACAACGCCTCGCGCGCGTTCCCGTATCCGACGCCGTCCGAGTCGGAGAAGGAGACGCTGCAGATGCTCGTGGAGCCCGTGGCCAAGTACTTTGCCGGCGTGGACGCCAAGAAGATCGACGAGACCAAGACGATCCCGGACCAAGTGCTCACCGACCTCAAAGAGCTCGGGCTGTTTGGGCTCCAGATCCCCGAGGAGCTGGAAGGGCTCGGGCTCTCCAACACGGGCTATGCGCGCGTCTGTGAGGAGTTTACCGACGGCAGTCTGGCGGTGACCATCATGGCGCACCAGTCGATTGGCCTCAAGGGCATTTTGCTCAATGGCAATGACGCGCAGCAGGCCAAGTACCTGCCCAAGCTCGCGACGGGCGAGCACATTGCGGCGTTTGCGCTGACAGAGCCGTCGAGCGGCTCGGACGCCGCGTCCATCCGCACGCGCGCCAAGCTCTCGGACGACGGCAAGCACTTTATCCTCAACGGCAGCAAGATCTGGATCTCGAACGGCGGCTGGGCCGAGATCATGACGGTGTTTGCGCAGACCGAGGTGGACGGCAAGGACAAGGTCACGGCGTTCATCGTGGAGCGCGGTTTTGGCGGCGTGAGCTCCGGACCGCCCGAGGACAAGCTCGGAATTCGCGGCTCCAACACGTGCGAAGTGTATTTTGAGAACGTTAAGATCCCGATCGAGAACGTGCTGGGTGGTGGCGCCGACGGCCGCGCCGGGGGCGCTGCTGGAGTGGGCCAGGGCTTCAAGGTGGCCATGAATATCTTGAACAACGGCCGATTTGGCCTCGGTGCCTGCGCCGGCGCGTCACTGCGCCGCGTCATGAGCATGGCGGCCGAGCACGCCAACCAGCGCACACAGTTTGGCGCGCCGCTCGCCAACTTTGGGCTGATCAAGAAGAAGTTTGGCGAGATGACGCTCGATGCGTACGCGATTGAGTCGATGGCTTTCATGACCACGGGCATGATCGACCGCGGCGACCCGTCGACCGAGATTGAGGCCGCGATGTGCAAGGTGTACGGCTCGGAGGCCGCGTTCAAGGGTATCAACGAGTGCATCCAGGTCATGGGCGGTCTCGGCTTCATGAAGGACTATCCGTTTGAGCGCTACATGCGCGACTGCCGGATCTTGTCGATCTTTGAAGGCACGAACGAGATTCTGCGCATGCTCATTGCGCTCAGCGGCGTTCGTGTACGTAGCGATTGCACCTTTTCGCATCCAACCATGTCATGGACCGATCACTAATTTGTTGTTGTGTGTTGTTCACAGACTGCTGGTGACCGCCTCTCGGAGGTCGGCAAGCTGCTCAAGAACCCGCTCAAGGACCCGGCGGGTGCGGCCAAGGAAGTCTCGGACCGTCTGCAGCGCAAGTTTTCGCCTTCACCGCTCGCGGGTGTCCACTCGAATCTTAAGGCGTCGGCAGATCTGCTTCAGAAGCGCACAGCCGAGTTTGGCGACGCCGTGGAGGACCTGCTGCGCCAACACGGCAAGAAGATCATCGAGGAACAGATGAAGCTGGAGCGCATTGCCGACTCGGCTATCGCACTGTACGCGATGACGGCGACCATCTCACGCGCGAGTCTGGCGCTCTCGTCCGGTTCGCCAACCGCCGCCCACGAGCAGAAGCTCACAGAGCTCTACTGTGACGTGGCGTCGGAGCGCATCGAGCGTCTGCTGACGGAGCTCAAGTCGCACACCAAGTCTGACGAGCGTCTGCGCGCCATCGCCGACGAGGTGCTCGCCGAGGGCAAGTACATCCCGGCCCACGCCACAGGCGTTAACGTGTAGTTGAGCTGCTCGCGCCGTTTCGCGTCCCAGTGGTTATATTCTCCGAAGATTGCAATTTAAACCATAAATTACGTGCCGATCTTTCCTTCTGGCACCACCGGCACGAAACGGCAGATTCCAACGTGAACAACCATGTGGTGAACCCTCAGTGTAAACATTCGTTAACGTTCAAGGGTGAATAGGGAAACACAGTCTAAATATGTGGTGGTTGAAGTTGGTCTAACACCCCTTTTCGCTACGGTATTACGTTCCCCGCGCAGTTCATCCAACCTTCTGGTTGAAGTCGCGTCAACAGCAGAACTCCCACCGCAGTGGTCGACGGGGAGAGCTGTCGAGCAGAACACAAATTTCTCATCGGAAACCCCAAAAGGCAGCTAGCGGATCCAGAAGGCCAGCTCCGGACGCAATCCAAAGAACGCGCTCTCCAAAGGCCAACTCCGGACGCTTCCATCGAAGGCGCTTCCCGAATACCATCCCCGGACGGAATCCAGGGGCGCCATCAACAGCATCATGGGCGTGCCTCTCTCCAAGTCCGCATCTTCCTCCTCGTCGGCAGCGCTCGTGATGAGCTCACAGCAGCGTCGAACTACCGTGGCCTTTGTGCGACGCACGCTGGGCTCGTCGTTCCACTATTTTATGCGCTTTTGGATCTACGTCACGGGACTGGAGCGCCATGAGGAGCTGCTAAAGAAGTTATTCCTCCAGTTCAAGTACAGAGCCAACGCTGATCCGCGCAATAACGCGTCCGCGTACCACTGCATGACCATGACGATGGTGGAGATCTGGCTACGCACACTGCGCGTGGTGCTCGTGCCGGACGTGTTTCTGCGCTTTCTCTGCGCCACGGTTGTGCTCCACATTTTTTACGAGTTGAAGTCGCGCGCGCGTAAAGTGTTGGCGTCCGGGCTCCAACAGCTCACTGTGCGCGGTCGGCGGCAAGCGCGGCTCACCAAGATGCTCTCGCAGGCCAAGAACCTCCAGGAGCGCCAGGCGATTGGCGGCGAGCTGGACAAGATCGAGGGCAAAGACCGTTGGCGAGAGGATCCAGCGTCTGGATTGTACCTGTACGAGCGCGTGATGAACAAGACCCAAATGTACAAGGTACAGAACGATCTACAGCGTTGTATTGGCCAGTCTGGATGCGCGACTCAATTCTTTTTTCTTTTTTTTTGTTCTACGGGAAAACAACAAATTTGCTCTCTATGTAGCGTCTCCAACGCGAAAGTGACGTGACGGGGCTCATGTTTGCGCTGCGTGCCGGCCTGCTGCGCAAGCACTGGGGCCTGGGCAACCCACGCCTCTACTCCGTCAGCCACGGTACGGAACTTTTTCTTAACTAATTTTTTTGTTCCACCTCGTGAAAGTGGTCTAACCGATGTGGAACCGTTCTCTCTCTCTCTCTCTCCCCCCCCCACACACACACAAAATAAAAGTCGGCACCAAGCACGTGATCGAAGAGTACTTGGACACGATCGTCCAGTCCATGAACGTGGTTCTACGCGCCACGGGCACTGACGAGGAGAGCGAGGAGGCGCTCTCGGTGGACAACAAGCTAGCATTCTTCAGCGAGACGCGCCACGCGTTCGGCCGCTCGGCGCTGCTGCTCTCGGGCGGCGGCGCGCTGGGCTTTTACCACGCGGGCGTGGTCAAGGCGCTGGTTGAGAGCAGTCTGCTGCCCAACGTCATCGCCGGCAGCTCGGCCGGCTCTATCGTCGCCGGCATCGTGGGCGTGCGCACGGACGAGGAAGTGGCGTCGTTTTTCTCGGACTCGCATCTGGATCTCAACTTCCTCAGCGTGAACCTCACGCCGCAAGACTATGAGCAGTTCACGCCCTCGGTCGTGTCGTCGCTGCAGAAGCTGTTCCCGAGAGTGATCTACGAACGCGTGCGTGATGTGCTCGTGCTGGCCAAGCGGTACGCGGCTAGAGGGTACCTGCTGGACGGGAACGTGCTGGGCGCGGCGCTGCGCAAGTACATCGGAGACTACACGTTCCGCGAGGCGTACGACCGCACCGGGCGGATCATCAACATCACGGTCACGCCGCTCAAGACGGACGACTACCCGCACTTGCTCAACTACCTCACGGCGCCCAACGTGCTCATTTGGTCGGCGTCGCTCGCATCCTGCGCGATCCCGCTGGTGTTTAAACCCGTGGAGCTGCTGGCCAAGGACAACCACGGCCGCGCCGTGCCGTACTTCCGCGAAGGTCTCAAGTGGAGCGACGGCAGCATCGAGTGCGACCTGCCCATGGAGCGGCTCTCGGAGCTCTTCAACGTGAACCACTTCATCGTGAGCCAGGTCAACATCCACTACAAGGTCGTGTCGGGCCACTCGGCGTTTGGCTTTGGCCAGACGGGCAGTCTGCTCAGCTTTCTGAAAAAGCAGATGAAAGGCTACATCAAGAACATTGCCGAGCTCGGGCTCAACACGAGCGTGCTCAAGTTCTTGGACATAGGGCTCGTACCGCTGATCACGCAAAAGTACGAAGGCGACATCACGATCTGCCCCACGGGCGAGTTTGCGCTCCACTACTTGCTGCGCACCACGCTGTCCAATCCGACCAAAGAATCGTTCCACGAGATCGTCGCGGCCGGCGAGCGCGCGTGCTGGCCGCATATCGCTCGCGTCCGCACCATGTGCCGCACCGAGTTTGCCCTCGAGCGAGCGGTGCGGTACCTGCGCGGCGAGCAGGCTATCGCGGATGAGCGCGAGCACGGCAAGAAGGCGATTGGCCGCGTGCCGTCGTTCTACACGTCGCCCAGCTCGATGAATCTGTCGAATCTGGACCACCCGCCATCGTCCACGTCCTCGCCGATGGGCTCGGACGCCGCTGGCTGCCAGCGAGCGCGGATGTTTGGCAGTGAAGACGCCGACGACCCGACACAGCAGCATCAAGGCTCACTGCGGCGCAACCGCTCGGTGAACGTAGCGGGCGCGGTCATGACCATGGAGCTCGCGGCGTCTCGGAACAGCTCGTACGGTCGATTTGGCGAATTTGACACCTAGACGACAGCCGCGCAGTAGATTTCTCTCGATTATACACACATTTGTCTCTATGATCCCGCTGACAACTTACAGCCCAAAGGGTACTCATTGTGTCAGCACGTCAAAAAAATCTGGTTCCGGATCGGACGAACAAAAAATCTCGCGCTGGTAAAACTCGGGCAGCACCGAGACCTTGAGGTAGAGCTCGCCGAGCCGTTCCTGGAGCACATTGCGTTCTTCCAGCAGCACATTGGCTTTCTCCACCTCGGCGAGGCGCACCACGTCCGTCACACAGGCGCGCACCACATCTTCCACGTCGCGGTCGGCTTCAACGCGACCCAACTGGGCCTCAAAGCGATGCAGACGCTGCTGGAGCCGCTCGCGCTCACGTTCGGCCTCATCCTCGAGCTGCATCAGACGAGCAAAACTCTCTTCCAATCGCGTCTCAACCGCCAGGTTCTGTTCTCGCAGGTTGGAACACTCTTGTTCTGCGTGGAGCCGCCCATCGCGCTCACTGTTGAGTTCGAACAGCAGTCGCTCGCTCTCCTTTTTGGCCATTTCCACCTCGTGCGCTTTCTGCTGCAGCTCGTGCTCGCGCTGTTTGAGTGTCTTCTGGACCGACGACTTCTCGGCGGTTTGGTCGGCGAGTCTCTGGATCCACTGTTCTTTGTGGTCTTGGTGGTTCTGACGCAGACCGTCCACTTCCTGAGTCCAGTCGATCTTGGTTTGCCGCAGTTCTGTGTCGCGCTGCTCCAGTGTGGTCTTCGTGTGATCCAGCGATGTCTTGGTCTTCTCCAGATCCATCTCCAGCTTGGCCTTGTCGGTCTGCACTTGCTCCAAATGTGATGTCGTGTCATTGTAGTTGGCTTGCAAGATCTGGTAGGCGCTCTGCTGCTGCTCGCTCTGGTGCTGCAGCTCTTGAATGCGCGCCTGCTGCATGCGCTCTTTCTCCTCGGCGTGCGCCTTCCCATCTACCAGCCGCTGGATCTCGCTCTCCTTGTCTCGAAGCTGCTGCTGAAGCTGCGTCTCCAGAATTCGCTTGGCCTGCTCCAAGTGGTCCATTTGCTTTTCCCACTCGTGCTTTTGTGTGGCGTGATGATTCGAGAGCCGAGCAAACAAACTCTCGAAAAACCCCACCACGTCGCTACGCAAAAAGTTGAAAAATGCCACTTTCTTGGCCGGGCCTTGCGCTCGGTCTTCGTACAGTTGCTCGATATGGCCAATCGTCTCATTAAACAGAATATGGGCTGCTTGCCCGTCGTCTCGATGGAAGAAGCGCTGGTCCCAATTGCCATTCGCGACGGGATCGGTCAGGTACTCCGACTTCAATTCCTTCAGTACGCATTCACACAACGCGGTCGACTTTTTCTGTAATGCGGCGATCATCGCCGTCTTCTGCTTCTGGATATGGGTCTTGAGCTTCTGGAAGCACGTCGCGCGGGTTGCTCCTTCCACCGACAAATTCTTAAACACGGTCAGCGCCTCGTCCTGGGCGTCTTTGTGGAGCTTTTCAAACTCTTGCTGCGACATGAGCGGCGCACTAGTCGTCGGTGGCGTGGTGGCTCCATTCTGCTCGTCGTCGAACTCTCCGTTCTCGTCCTCCGCGTAGTTCCCTGGGCTCATTTTCGTGTCGTACAGTTCCATCGCATTCAACATGGCCGTCTGGCACGTCGCCTCCGACACGTACGCCCACGCGGCTTTGATGTCTGGGATCGATCCGCTGTTCATGGTCTCGGTGTAACACTTAGCCAAGTGCGCGAGCTTGCTGCCGTCCATGGCTTTGCCAAACAGCAGCTTGGGCGCCACCACCGACAGGATGCGGTCGCGCACGTGCTGCATTTGTGCGACAAACTCGGGCCGTAAGTGTTCGTCCTGGAGCTCGGTCGCGCGCCGAAGCTGCAGCTCATCCGTCACCGGCCGCACGAGCGTGAGGCACTCGCGCTTATCAAACAGCACGCGGATCGACATGCGGATCCGGTTGCGGTCTACGTTGCGTCTCGACGAGCCGTCTCTCAGCTCGAGCGACTTTTCCAAGTACTCGTTGGCCGTGAGCGACGAGCCTTCGGCCTGCATGTCCAGCATAAAGTCGCGCAGCAGCCAGACAAACGGCGGGAAATGCGGCGCCAGCGCCTGCGACTCGGCCAGCGCGTCCTGCCACTCGCCGTCGCTGGACTGGAGAGGCACAGCCGCCGCCGCCACGCTGCCGCCGCCAGCGGCGGTCGTGTCGGCGCTGATGCACACGTGCTTGGTGAGCTCCGAGACGAGGTAGAGCCGGTCGATGGCGCCTTCGTCGATCACGCCCATGGTGTTGAACACAAACAGTGAGCTGAGCAGCAGCCCCAGAGAGAAGATCTTGGCGTCGTAGCTCTCGTCGTTGTCGGTCGCGGCGATGCCCTCGGTGTCCATAAACAGTACGCGCTCGCCGCGGGCGTTGCGCACGGTCGGCACGGGGTCCCAGAGCCAGATGCCGCGCGTGCAGGACTCGGTCGTGGGGCCGACGCGGAAGCCGGCGGACGCAGAGGAGGACGCAGAGGAGGCGACAGCGGCGGCGGAGGACGACGACGACGACCGCCGCGCCAGCTGGTTGAGGAAGAACGACTTGCCCGTGCGGTACTGGCCGGCGAGGCACACGACGGCGATGGGTTCGTGGAGCTGTTCCAGCAGTCTAGAACGCAATTGGTTAGACCGGCGTGCTCTATGAGTTGGGTTTATTAAGTCTGGCGGACCACGCACCGGACGCCTTCTTCCGCGACGGTGAGACCGTCGTGGCCGCCCCGGATCAGACACACGGGCTCGCCTGCGAGCGTGCCGCCGTGGCCGTTGCTCGTGCCGTTCGACGCAGCCATCGCGGTCGTAGCGGTTCGCAATGTCCTCGCAGTTCAAGGAGCGGGGGTAAGTACATGGAAATGTGGCCCACATGAATGAATTGGATGTGGAATTCAAAAATGAATTGAATGTTTGTTGCTGTTGAATTGGACTGGTTGAAGGATCATGAAAGGTCGTGCCAAGGGTGACCCAAGCCATTGCCCGAAAATTGGAGACAGCAGCAAAGAGCAATGGAGCTGGAACAGATCGACGTCGTGAGCCGCTGCGTCGGCCAGACGCTGAACCCGCAGGAGCGTTCCAGTCTGGAGATTGGACTGCTCAAGCGCAAGGCGACCGAATCGCTGCTGTCGATCCGCTTCTGGGGGCGCGTCGCGGGCGAGACAGCCGACTACCTCGTCGCCGTCGGCATCCTTCCGGCACGCGACTACCCGAAGAAAAAGTTCTACTTCTGGTGCGTGTGCTAGGCGATCTCTCACTCATTAGATTTGTTGTACTGGTATCTGACTATGTGCGATACATGGTCCAGCACCAACGCGTCCCCGGAGCTGCAGCAGTTCCCGGAACTGACCAATGCCAAGAGCGTTGCCGCGGCCAAGCTCACGACACGGCTCCAGGGCGACCCAACGTTCGTGTACGCCGGAGACGAACCGCAGAACGTAGAGGAGGGCGAGACCCCGTTCTCAGAGTTGGATCGACTGGCGTATCTCGTCGACCAGATCGACCGCGCGGTCGCGGTTGTCCCGTTGGAGGCGTTCGTGGTGTCGCCCATGCGACAGGTTGTCGCCAATCCGTCGTTCCACGGACTCAAGTGGGAGCAAGCGTCACAGCTGTTCAACTACTTCCACTTCCGGGAGCCCGACATGCCCGATCGGATCAAGGCGCTGCACAACGCCGACGGGCTCGTGCGCGCATGCGACTTTCTGGATCCACTGATTTCGGATCTAGACGGCTCCTGGTCGCTGGCCAAAGACAACACTGGCAGCTACGTGACGCTGCGTAATTATACGTACCCAGGCGCGTTCTTTTTCCACCAGCCAGAGACAGCGCACTACGGCAGCGTGTACTTTGGTGACGGCCGCAAGAATGCGGACATTGCTTTCATGATCTAAACCTGTTGCAAAGTTACTCTTTTTTCCAGGATTTCGGTTTTACCCTCAAATTTAGGAAAGAGTTTGCCACCCTGATTGGGCAACTTGAATCTCTCGACAGGACTGAATTATTCGAGTCAGTGGTGTCCCACCGAACCAACGATTTGCTCTGACGATATTCTGGAGGTGTTGCTCCATTGAGTGAGCATTTTCCAACCAACGACTTTGGCTCCGCGATGGTACTGTACTGTTCTGGGATCACTGGTGTGGGGATTGCTGGATCGTCCAGAAGCGGAAACCGTTTTAGTCCTATTTCACATGATTTTCACCAAATACTTTGGTCTAGGTGTTTGGATGCCTCTGGCAGTTCCGGTCTTCAAGCACTCGTCCCATCTGGTTGAAGTAAAAAGTTCAATCCGCGATGCTTTATTTCAATTTAGAATCCAAATAGCGAAGACGAAAGCAGTGTTAACTTGTGGATGCCAGTCGTCTGGAGAATTGGATCCCAAAAATCCAGGGCTTATCTCTCTTCCGGAGGTGGTTATCTGGACGATGACTCCATTAGGATACTTTGAACGCAACTCAAAACAAAGTCCAGGAACGAGGCGCAATGATGGATTCGCATCTCAATGGTCTGAATGGGTCAACTGGATCGTGCTGAATGATAAAGAAAAAAGGACCCACTCCGATTAGCGTTTCTTTGAGGACTCCAATTCGGAAGTTGATTATCATCCCTGGAACACTCCTGCAAATTCCTTCTATGCCTCGTAGAACATGTCTGGTGATCTCTAAACGCAAACCTCTACAGAACTTCTACAGAAGAAAATCACAGGTCTAACCCATTCTATTCGTTTACAGAGCAGTCAAAGTCTGAATCTGAGTTGCGGGAACAAACACCCGATTGGCAGGTTTCTTGTCCCCTGTCGCCAGCGCCCAGAGGCTGGCCAGTTTTCCCGTCGATTCACACGGCCACTTCCCTGCTCTTTTTACGGCACAGAGCACTGAGCGGCACCCGTGCTATTTACCAATGAGTGCCTCAGTCGACGATATTCCCGTGCCCAACATGACCTCCGCCGCCATACCTGCTGTTGATAGCAGTGGCCTGCCGTGGACCGCGGCCGAGGACGCGACCATGCACAACGCACTGGCGTTCCTGGCGCAAAAGGACTCGGAACCGGCGCTTGTGTACGCGCTGGTCCACGACACCGAGTTTAGACTCGCAACGGCGCTCACGTCTAATGCACAGCGCGTGGTCGACGTGGGTGTCGTGCGCGCGCTGCTGCAGCTCTTCGAGTCGTACGAGGACCAGCTGCGGCGCTTCGTGGCGCTGCTCATGCTGCGCGAGATGGTCGACACGCTCAACTGGAACGAGCTCTTCCGCGCCAACTCGGCTACCACCGCGGTGCGTCTTTTTGTTCTCTCTTTCTGTTTTCGTTCTTTTGACCAGGTTGGACTGATGGTGGCTCTGGATAAAAAAACATAAAAAGCAGATCGTCCGCGAGTACACATGCGACCTCGGTATCGAGTTTCTCCAGAGTGCGTTCCAAGACATTTTGGCCGAAGTGTGGGACACAACCGAATCCTATGAAGTGAACCCACGGCTACTAAGCCCGGGTGAGGACCTGGCGTCTAACCGAGCGCGACTCGAGGCGTTGGCGACGCGGCTGCTGGAACAGGTTTTTGACTCGGCGCCGCTGTTCCCGTATCAGATCGCCAAGGTCTATCGCGTCATGGAGGTCGAGATGACGCGGCTTATCGACCGCGACCGCAAGAGCAACGTGTCGCTTCAGCGATTGAGCGCCATCAGCGAGGACGCCGCCTTGTTTGACGACCGACGAAGCAACGCGTCACTGCCTCGGTTAAGTTCTATCTGCGAAGACATGTTTAGCGAAGACATGCGGGGCTCGCTCACCAGCGGCGGCAGCAACGGTACGGGCAGCTCGGGTCTAACGGCGGCGAAAGAAGAGTTCTACGTCCATCTGGGTGGATTTTTGTTCCTGCGGTTTTTGTGTCCGGCGCTGCTCATGCCGCACAAAATGGGTCTAACGCCCGACGGCCAGGCGCCGTCCAAGAACCTGCAGCGCACGCTCGTGCTGGTCGCCAAACTGTTCCAGTCGCTGGCCAACAACGTGGAGTACGGGCGGCGCGAAGAGTACATGGAGCCGTTCAACGGGTTTCTGACGCAGCACCGCACACGGCTATTCAAGTTCTACGACCAGATCTGCCAACAGGCCAACAACGACAGCCGCCGCGAGAGTCTGATCGTGCGCAGCAACCTGGCGCCTCGCATCTCGCAGCTGTGGACGACCGCGACCCCCGTCCGTGGCTCGTCCACCTCGTCGGCCAGCTCGTACGGGTTACTTGGCAACCAGCCTCAGGTCGGCTCGGTCGAGGAGGCGTTGAGTGTGGTGCAAAGTTGGATCATCGAGCACCTGGATGCGCTGGTGAAAGAGGTGGCGACCAACGGCAAGGCCAAGCGCAAGCACGCGCCCGCGGTGGAGCTCGCGGCGGGCGCGATGAGCCCGGCGAAGAAGAAGAAGGCGAGCCCCAAGCACAAGCTCAAGACGTCCAAGACTCTGTCGCCTGTCCCGACGGTGGGGGGAGAGGACGAGAACGGAGAGGAGGAGGAGGAGGACGATGCGACGACTGAGACTATGCGAACGCTGCCGGAGAAAGTCGCGGCCGCGGAGCTGGACAGCGTGATCGGCAACACGGTCCACCGCGACATCCAGCTCATGAAGATTTACTATTCGAGTCTCTCGCAGGCTGGGCTACAGCGTGTTCTCCATATCAACAGTGAAGAGACTGCGCACGAGTGGACACTGTATCGTAGTCGCAACACCGTCGATGTCTACCGCCGCGAGGACCCCGCGATGAAGACCTGCCTGTCCATTTCCAGCGAGCGCACCGACCGATTCGTCGAGATGAAAGCCCACGTGGACATCAACGCCACGCCGCGACAGGTGTTCAAGTACCTCAAGTCGCTCGAGAAGATGAGTGAGTGGGACGACCGCGTCACGCAGATGCGCAAAGTGGAGCCGCTGGACGATAGTAAGGTGGTAATGTACCGGTCTCATCCCAAGCTGTCGCTGTGGCCCACGTGGCTTGTCAAGCCGCGCGACTCGTGCGACCTGCACAGCTTTGTGGACAAGACGGGCCGCAACGACACGTACTGTGTGCTCATGGAGTCGGTGCCGCGGCCGGATGTGCCCAAGATCAAGGGCACGGTGCGCATGTCATTTGCGACCGGAGGATTCCTCGTGGAGCCGGGGCCAATATCCGCCGACCACGGGCAGACGACCAAGCTCACGTGCGTTGTGAACGCCGACTTTAAAGGTTCGCTGCCGCGGTATCTCGCCGAGAGCATTTGCTTCAAGCAAGTGCTGAGCGTGCGTGTGATCAAGCTGCGTCTGGAGACGGCGATGCAGCACGGCAACTCGTCGTGGGTCTAGCAGCTGTCTGTATCGGGATTTATTGTTATTGCTGTGGAGCGAGTTGGAAGCGTTGGTGGTGGTTTTGTTGTTGTAAATATGACGAGTTACTTTGTTGTTGTGCTGCTGCTACTGTTTGTTGGTGCTGTTGCTAGAGCTATCTAAATAGTGATAAATACGGATGCTATGAGGCGAACTAGTGGTTGCTATGGAGCGTGAGACCAAAACATGGAGGACAAAGAGCCGAACTAGGCTCGAGGCAGTGTGCAGACTGTTGGTACTGGAGGTGGAACGTGGGTCAAATCGACCGTCGTCAGCGAGCATCAAGCCATAATGAGGGCGACGCTGCGAGCTGACGACAGGACGATTCGACGCTGGAAGGATTGGATCGCTGGTCGCAACTAGCTATCCGTGATGAGGGATATCTGGCGACCAGCTGCTACTTCCACTGTTCAACGCTTCAGTGAGTCGCACTTGACTGCTTGCACAGCTGCGGCACTTCGTCGTAGAGCAGCACGAGCGACGAGAGCGCGCGGTCCTCGTCGCCGAGCCAGAGTTGGAGGCACTCTTCGGCGGCTTCGATCATGTCGGCGTGGTAGCCGACGACTTCGTTGTACGTGGAGAAGGCCTGGAGCACGCGCGTGATGCTGCCCTGCTCCTTGGGGCTGCGCCACGTGACGATGGTCTGGACGTCGCAGGCGATGCGACGGTACTGCGGGCACTCGCCGCACGGGCACAAGTAGTCGTCGACGTACACTGGCGGCAGCTTGGGTGACTGCATCGACGACATGCGCAGCAGACGGTCGGCCTCGGTCGCGGTCGCGGTATCGTCGTCGTCTTTGTGGTACTCGAGCTCGGCCGGGTTCGGGGACGAGCAGCAGGCGTCGTGGTGATCGTCGCCATCGCCGAAGGCGCTGTGGCTGTCACACTCGGGCTCGCTGTCGCTGTAGTCGCACTTGCTCTCGTCGTCCGTGTCGTCGGTCTCGTCGTCGTCGTCGTTGGAAGCGAACTTGTTCCAGGTCTTGGCGGTCAGCGAGCTGAGCGGCGCGACAGTCACGTCCGACGGGCCGAGGAAGAGTTGTGTTGGTGGTTCGACCGCAGTGGTAGTGGCTTGGATATCGCGGGTGCACACTGACCGTACAGCCTCAACGTCGCTAAGCAGCTGCTGGTACCAAGCCTCGTCGAGCTCCGAGAGCACGGCCGACGAGCCGGCGAGGGAGTTGACGAGGTCGCCATACGCGCTGGAGATGGAGGTCTTGAGCGAGTCGAGGGCGGCGCGGGTCTGGGCCGCTGGAGCGCTGATACGTACCTTTAGGTGGGAGAAGATGCTGTCGCTGTGGAAGCAGGCGAAAGTGCAGGAGGCGAAGTTGCCCATGCTTGGTTTGGATGGGTGGTTGGTTGGCTGGTTGGGAGACTTGTTGGGATGGTGGAAGATTGGAGAATGAGCTGATGATGGGACGGACAGACGGACCAGGAGTTGCAGCTATATATCTCTCAGCTCAGGAGATCTATCTGCAGACAGGCGCGAGTGGAAAATGTTCCACGCGCATAACATTCCACATGAAACGTTCCACAGGAATCAGCTGGCGCGATCTTTCGCAAGTTGCTAGGGTGGTGGTGGTGAACTTTCTCCAGGTAAACTCATCTCATTGGTCGACAATTAGTAGTCAGAAAACCGGTATTTGGGTCTACGATTATACCGGTTTCATTGGTTTCATACCGGTAATCGACTGGGAACCAGCGGAAGCGCCACTTCAATCACCCGGATGAAGAGGCTATAACAGAATGCGGTCGCCTACCGCAAATCACCACGGCGGCGCCAACTCCCGTACCCCCGCGGCGGTGGAACTGCTCCGGGCGCTGCAGAATGTACTACACGAGGCGCAGCTGCGCGGCATTGATCTCTCGGTGTCGTTCCTCCATTTCGACCGCCAGCGCCAAGGGCTGGTCAGCGTGGACCACTTCATGCACGCGCTGGTGGACCTTCGTCTGCTCTCCCCAGCGACGCTGTGGAGTGAACACGACGCCGAGGACTGCATCCATGCGATCTCGGCGCACAAATCGCGCGTTTACTTCTCTCGCGACGACTTTGTGGCGTTTTTTGGGTCGAAATCGCGCGAAAACAACGAAAATCGGCTCGGAAATGCCGCTTTGTTCACGGCCACCAAGTCAACGAACAAGCGCAAGATGCCAACCAAGAAGCATGCCACCACCACCATGAAGGAGAAGGATACAGTGCTATTCTCGCTGTCGAACAACGACGGCAAGCCGGTGGATAATGAGGCGAAGATGGCCCAACCGGTGGGCTCGTTGCTGCCCAACTGGGCCCACGCGAGGAGCAAGCGCGCGCTGAGAGAGCTCGAGGCGTTGGCCAGAAAGAAGCGACCGCGGCCACTGTCGCGAGCGACGGACATGGCAGCCAGTGCAAGAAGAGCGTTAGACCAAGGGGTGCCACCGATCGGGTTCTTGGAAGGAAAGGGCGGTGACGACATGTCAAGGATGGACGAGCAGAGCGTTGGCAGTTCGTCAAGAAGTGCCGCAATATCCTCGCAAGCAGGAGAAGGAACCGACATACAACACGACGACGAGGCAGAGCAATCTCTGCTGCTCCACTTGCCAATGGAACCGACGTGGAGGCTGTTTGATCTGGACCACGATACGACGCTGTCGTATGTGATTCTAACCCACGAGTCGACTTGTGCAACTCCAAGGAAGCTACCAAAGATGCCAGGCGCAGCCGCGCACGATGACGATGCGCCGCTGCCTGTGATGACACCGTTTCGCTTTACAGTGTTTCTCGACGTCTTCCAGCGGATTGAAACGCTGGAGGCGTTTTTCGAGCCGCTGCTCACACATTTCCCACGCGGAAAGATCCTTGTGTGTGGCTTTCCAACCAAGATGCGGCGCCAGACCGTGCTCAACAACGCATTTCTCGCGGCCGCGTACACCAAGCTCCTGGCTCACGTGATGGACACGACTAGGGAATGGCTCGTCCAGCCCAAACTGGGCGTCGCTGCCATGCCTCAGTTCGTGCTGGGCTTTGGGTCGGGTGGGAATGTCGCACTCCAAGTTCTAGCGAGCGAGATCCCGTTGCAAGCTAGTGTGTACCCAAGTTTGGATAAATTTGCTCGTGCGCAGCGAGGACTCGTGCTTGTGAACCCGACCATCAGCCTGGCAGAGCCTTCGGCGCGGGCGGTGTGGAATGCGTGGCGGCGTGTTCTGACGTCGGATTCAAGTAGCATCGAGTGGCACGAAATGCTGCTACGCACGCATTTCAGCGAGTTTTATCTGACGCAAGTGGTTCGCAGTCGTTCAGACGCGATGGAAACGTTTTTCCGGTTCCGCAAACACTTTTTCCAGGGTAAAAGTCTCGAACTGCTGCAAGCACTGGTGCGTGGCGTCGTCAAGAACCAACAGAATGTGAGCGACTCGCTGGCTAATATCGCAGCGTGCAGCTCGGCACCCTTTGGCGTCGTTCTCGTGCAAGGCTCGGTCGCGGAATTGAGTCCGGCAGCTCAAGTGGAAGTAGTTCGCGAGTCGTTTACGACCGAAGCTGCGTCGATTCGCGACTGCTTGTCGATAGAACGGCATAGTGCCGATTCGGCGCTCCATGTGGCGTGGCTCAAAGGAGGCTACGAACTGTTGCAAGAACGACCAGCTTTCCTGTACGATCTGATGCGGCAGTGTGTATTGGCCCCAGTCAACGAGTCCGTCGACGAATCGTTGATCGAGACGACCCACCGTCCTTTGGTCCAAGCCCCACGATCCAAGGCGCCGCATGATAGGCCAACGACTCCATTGATTGTGGTAGATACACTTGACGAGCTGCACGTTGACCCTCAGACCGATTCTAGCGAGAGCGTCCATCTAAACCTTGTAGCGCCCGAGCCAACTGCACACGTCATAAGTGCCCGCGTTCGGCAGCTCGTCGAAGAAAATGGTCTAAAGTGGATTCAACAAGAGCTGTACGATCGAGACCTCGACGGGTCTGGCAAGACCGAAGTCATTTTGCAACTCTATGAACAAGTTCTCATTGCGGAAGCTCGCCAGCACCATGAGCTTGCACGGATAGAATTCGAGAAGCAGAAACGACGCGACCAAGTGGACGCTGCGAAGCGAACGCGGCAACTCGAAGAGCGCGAGCGCGCGGCGCGCGAAGAAGAAGTGGAGAAGAGCATCAAGCAGAAGGAGTACCAAGCCCAGCGTCAGTTTTTTGAGCAGATGGAGAAGCAAAAGGAACTGCAGGCGCAACTGCTGGACGAACAGCGCCAAATGGAACTCGAGGATGCGCTATCGCTGAAATTTAATGCTGCAGCTGCGCTGGAGCAAGATCGAGAAGGTCGCAACAAGCACATGGGCGAAAAGGTTGCGTCGCTCGAACGAGAACGTGAAGAGATGGAACAAGAGCGCCACCAACTGGCTCTTCAGCAAATGCGACTGGAAATGCAGCAAAAGACACGTGAAGACCTCAAAAACTTCCGGAAAGAATTCGAGCAAAACCAATTCGTGTGTAGTGCCGTGGAAGCGTACAGTCTGGATGTGGCGACCGAGTACGCCCAGTTTGAAGCTGCTGTCGCGGGCGCTACAACGCTGGGCGAAGACCTGAAACGGTTCTACGAGCTCAAGCTCAGTCAAATGGAAGACAGTGCCGACAAGCGACAGACACTTCAACAGGTCAAGCATCACGTGGCGGAGAAAGAGCTGACGCTTCGCAACATGGAGCGAGTCCTTCTCAAAGCACGGTCCAACGGAATGATCGCCAAAGCCGGGCTGGGGAACGTACGAGTCGTGGCGATCACCGCACCTGAGATCCAGTCGCTCGCTCTAGACCTGGACGAGAAACGAGACGACATGGCGCGCTTCCTGCACGACCAGAACTTGATCATGCAGCAGCTCGCATGGCAAGACACGATGCTTCAACGAATCAGCGTGCTGATCAAGCGAAACGAAGGATTTCGCGCTGACATGCTGGCCAAGTTAGCCGAGTGCGCGGACAAAGGCAACGAGATGGTGCTCTGCGTGCGTGAAGACATCGAAGCGCAAATGGAAAAGCGAGACAGCATTGCCAAATCGAGCCAGCGCATCCGAATTCGTCTCCAGTTGGTGAACGATGAGAAAGTGCGGGCCGAGGCTGTAACGACACAGTATTTCGACACTCGCATGCGAGTCGAAGGCGTATCTCAACGTGTGTTACGAACAGTTCTTTTGAAGGAACTTCAGGTCGAGAAGGAGGAGCTGGACAAGCGGCTGACGCAGTTTGCTCATGAAGAAACGCTCATTCGAACCAAGATGAAGGAAAGACAGCGTACGCTTGACGAGTACGCAACATCAGCATTTGCTATTGAGCAGGCCAAGACGTTTCTGGAGAGTGTTGTCCCGCCGGCTCCAAAGGTGCCACTAGCCCGCACTCACGCTGACGGTGGTGATGTGAATACTGGTGAGACGGAGATGGGAAGTGGCTCGCTGGGTGACCGCGCTCGCCAGAAGAAGCACTCGGAGCGCTCGAGCGAGGAAAAGAAGTGGATTGCGCTAGATTTTGAGCTTAATTTCGCTTATTACTACAAGCATCTGGACGCGCAAGAGGTCGAAGTTATCCAGAGACATCCAGAGTACCAGACCAACAAGATCAAAAAGCTGCAACTCGAGAGATTGTTGACGCTCCCAGCTCGCAACTGCCTCGCCCTTGCGTTCTTCAAGTCCCCAGAGGAGATGGAGGCGCACTGGCTGTTGCGCAAGTACACGTTTAGTGATGGAGAGGAACATTTCGCCCAACTGGATCGGGCGTTTGATCTTCCTGGATCCAGCAGCACAGCTGCTGCGGTGGTGTCTACGCTAGAGGAGTTGGTCTCGGCAATCGATAGGGAGAAAATCCCCGTGCTGCGCGCTCGTAGTGCATTGTTGCTTGACAATTGGTCGGCGAAGTCCCCCCCGATGGTGATCTTGTCAGCCCAGCACCAACAGATCCCTCCACACAAGTCGGTCACGCATTCGTTTCAGCTGCCGAGCGGAGTGCTTGGCGTGTTGTCATTCACTGTCTCAGTCGTGTTCCAAGGCCATTTCAAGTCGACCGGGTACCAAAACGGGCGACTCGCCGCCATGCTATACGTTTTACCCTCGTCCACGACATCAACTCCAATCAGTGCTCCGATTCCGATCGGGAAAACCTGCAGCTCGACTGATATTGCGCTGTGTACACCTCACTCTCTGGGAAAAGTGGTGATCCGCCACGACCCGTCGATGAAACCAGTCAGCGCGGATGCCACGTACCAAGTCGTCCTCGGAGCACCAGTGCTCACGGCGTATTCGATCGAAATCTCTGCGCAGACAGCGGTCTTCCCGACCGAAGTGTTGCGCAAGACAAAGCTAGATGCTCTCAAAAAGCAAGAGCTTCTACCAGCAAAGAAAGACGAGATACTCAACGTGTTTACTACGATCCAGCTGAGCGAACGCAAGAAACGGCTCGCTCGAAAGATGGCAAACGAGGCCAAAGACGGTGGTCGGCAAGCTGAGCTGGAGATGCTTCGTCAGACCAAGTTGCTCGAGGCTGACAACGCGGCGCCGATGCTTGCTCCGGATGTGCGCAAAGCGCTTCACATGGCAATCCAGTCGGCCGAAGCGAAATTCACACAGCAGTGCTTTTTGTTTGCCCAGCGGGAAGAAGAAGTGCGAGACATTGAGGCTGGGTTGAAAGAACTGACCAAGATCCACGCGGAATTGCTCGAAGATGTCGACGAGATGGAGCGAGATCTGGTGGAATATCGCGAGTTTCTTCCGGCGCTTGCTGCTGCATTGGTCAACAGCATAGACAACAGTGAGCGGGATGCTGCCGGGGCGCGCGTCGCCCGTGAGCTCAATGTCGAGTACGCAAGTCGCTATGGCCCGCGGTCAGGCAAAGTGTTTTGGGCGGAGTTGTCTGCTGTCAAGGCTAAGCTGCCATCCATGATGACCCCGGCGGAGCGGGTTCGCCGCAAGTACAAAAAAGCGGTGGACGTGCTGGAGAAGAAAGAGCGCGAGTGGATCTTGCTGGATCGCACTTTGTATCCGCGCAAATACGACTGGGAAGACCGGCTGCCCGCAGAAGGAAATTCGCGGATGCGGCTCCACGGCACGCACGCCAAGCTCACGAAAGACGAAGAGCAGCTCGCCGTGATGTCTCAGATGGAACTGGAACGCATTATGAAGGCGCCGTGGAATTTGTTGGAGCGGAAGGAAATCCAAGTGCGCAAGATCGTGACGCGCTTCCGTGACGACGTCGCAGGTTCGACGTTAAAGAGCAGCGCCAAGGCAAACAAGGTGACGCCGACGACTATGGTCGCGATGCTTCGCACGCAGCAAGTATCCGACTTGACACACGAGGAGAGAGAATGGCGTATGTACGACCAGGTACTGAACCCCGCGTACTACCCAATGACACTCAAGAATCTAGCCGAAGAGCTTGCCGTGGCCAAGCAAGTGTCGACGCAAGTGGTGAGCCCCACACTTCCATCACATATTACGCGAGAAGACCTGGTGGCGGCTCTAAACACACCAGAGGAAGAGCTGTTCAAGCTGTCAAGTGACCTTCTCTACGCTCGAAATCTGCTCCTCAAGTACGATCCGCTTCTTGGTACCAACCTCATGGAAGCTGCTCGAATCAAGCATGCGCAAGACAACGCTGTGACCGAGAAAGTGGAAATGGACATTGACGCTCGTTGTCGGCTCGTCTATGCCGAGCTGCAGCGAGCGATCGCTAACACGCGGAACGAGTTTATGGATTCGTCGGTGCTCCACACGACGCTCCAGCGGTTCCCCACCAAGGTGCTTCGTCTCGAACTGGAGAAGGAGCTCGATCGGCTGTTGATTTCGCAAATCAGTGAGAGGGAACAGTACGAGCTCCATAATTTTCTCAAAATCGGCGATGGTCAAAAGAAGAAGAAAATCCAAGTGGCCAGCATTCGCAACAGCAGACCAAACCCACATGATGACGACGACTCGGTCTCGGAGTCAGACAGTGACGAAGAAGCGCAGATCGCACGGGAGCAGCGCGCGCAGAAGAAGCTCAAAGAAGCCGCGAAACACGGCAGTCGAGACAAAGTACGAGGTAAAGCTTTGAAGACCAAGTCGATTCAACGGCAGCGACGCGAGATCAAAGACGTACGTTTCCAGATAGTGGGCATTCGGCAACTTTGTATTGACTTGTATGAGTGTCTTTTCAGGCTCTGCAAGGAAAAAGCCTGGACGAGCAGCGGCGACTTCTTGAAGAACAAGAATTGGGGGTTGGCGGCTGTGTGGCCTGTCGATCGAACCCGTGCGTGTGGAAACCGTATCTCCAAGAGTCGTGCGCCAGCGTGCAAAGCCGCATCGAGGTTTTACAGGAAGAGCTGGAGCGTATCAAGCGAGCGCCCGAGCTTGTGATCGAGTCGACTGTGTGTCTCGCAGCGGTCAAGTCAGGCAACCGCGCCGTGGTGATGCGGAAGGCAGATCTGTTTGATGAGGTGACTTTAGAACTCAAGATCTGGGACAAGAACCTGCGGCTTCGCGATGTGGACAAGGAATTGCACGACACGTTTACGTGTAAAGAGCAGTATTTCGAGACGCAGGCGCTCCACGGCTTTCGCCAAATCCAGCAACGAGACAAGGTTCAACGCGCGCTAGAGCGAGAGCACAATCTGATGATATCCAACCTTACTGCATACGAGGTGGTCGAGGACATCCTCGAGTCTATGCTCGAAGGGTGGGTCTTTGGGGAGCGTGAATCGGAACGCAAGGCGATGGGCTTTGTGCCGAGTCTGAAGCGAGAAGGACCATTGACGATGCACGATCTGCGCCGCCTCGAACAAGAAAAAAAAGTGCTCAATGCTCAGACTGTGCAGGCGGAAGAGCAAAATGTGCAAGGCATCCCGCTGGACAAGTGGAAGCCCATCGAAGCCGCTGCGTTTGAGCTCAATGCAAAGAACAAGGCCGTTAAGAAAGGATCCGAGCTGGACAAGCAGCTTACCGTGACGGAAAATGCGCTCAAGTTTGGCATATTCTGCATGACGCTCATGTATTTCCGCGGGCTGTCGCTACTGAAGAAGCAGAAGACCGTGTGGTCGACGTCTGCTATTAAAGCGTCCTCATCCAAACAACCGATCAAATCGGACGAGAAGAAGCGAATGGAGTTGGAAGCTCGCAATGTGGCCGCGCGTCAGAAGAAAGCCAAGATCTATGACGACAAGGCTCGCGCAGGCCAAGCGAGAAAGCAAAAAGTGAACGACCAGCGCATCGCAGCCTATCGCCGCCGAATGGTGGTGGAGAACCAAAAGGCCAAGCGCGAAGCGCATGCCGCAATGCAGATCCAACGCAGATTTCGTGGATTCATGGGCCGTCGTGCTGGTCGCAAGTGGATGGTTCGACGCCGCGAGATCGACGCGCAGCGTGCGCTTGACGCGGCCGCGGCCATCACACTGCAGCGCGCGTACCGCGGCCGCCTGGGTCGACAGAAAGCCGAGGAAAAGCGCATTGAACTGGCCGAGTTCATCTCGCAGATCCGCGCCGAAGAAGCAATTGAAGAAGAGCAAGAGTATTGGAAAAAGCACCGCGTCGAGCGGATCGCGCGCCAGGTGACCGCGTTTGTGAAGAAGCAAGCGTGATCATCTCAAAACCGACAATGTACCAAACGAGTCGCGCACGCGATTGAGTATAAACACTCTTGCTTAACCTCTGCCATGGTTGTTTGTTGGCCTGAGCATCCATCTCGATGGCGGATACAAAGACGCGCAACGAACATACAAGGCCAGCTCAAGCAGACTACAATATCGGGTGGCTCCAGCTGCGGCCCGGCAGCGTCGTCGACCAGCACCGAGACACTTCCCGTTGGGGTTTGTAGCGGCTTTGTCCGCGTCAATGGAGCTGGCGGCGCCGTGCTTGTCGCTGTGTTTCCGCTTTCGGTGCTGTGGACGCTGCATCACGCGGTGATCCAACTCTCGCCGACGCAAGTAGCCGACTATCTCATGGGCACTGGAGACCTCGACTATGCGAGTTCTGGGTGCTTCGTAAAGTGGACGCTCGTGCGTCGATCCCCGCCGCAGTGGTGCTCTTGCTGCTATGTCTAGGGTACTTGGCGCTCGTGGTCAGAATGGTGCAACTCAGTAGAACTCCACGCACTTCCACTGCGCCGGCTCTGACCGACATCCATCCTTTCCAGCCTTCTCGCCAGCACCAAATCCACCCAGAGAGCTCTTCACGACTGTCAACATCCAGGTACTTTTTACGAATACAGTCCGCGCATCTCGCGACACGAGTCGAGCGCATAGGACGAGGATACAGGGCACTGCGATGGCTGTGGAGCATGGGCGCGTGCGCGGTCCAGCTACTGGATGTAGGTTCACGTTGCCCGTTGGATGGAATGTGTGCTGGTGCTGCTCTGACTGTCGCTCGCTGTTTGTTGAACAGCATCCGCTGATTACACTGCCAAAGCTGTTGTTGCAGACGATTGCTCTGTTCACGTATCTGCGCGACGGCTTCCCCACCACGACCATCTTTTTGTACGCGTCGCTACTGCTGGTCAACTGGATCATCTCCACCTACTACCTGCTGCGGCACTCGACTACTCCGTACTCCGCACACATTCGCTTGCTCAACTGATGCGTGCGTGAAGCTGCCACTGCATTTTCGACTCTTGGAAATCAACGACTCGACTGACTAGAACATCCACCAGTTTTGATCTGTTTTTCGCCGTGTTTGCCCCGATGGAGATGTTGATGTACGCCTACAAGGACTTTGAATTCGACAAGCAAGCGTTTACAACGCGATCCGAGACGCTGGCCGTTGGCAGCTTTGACCGTACAGCGCAATTGTTTGCGGATCCCGTGCATATTTCGCGGTTTCGAACCGCGTTCCGCTCGCTCCACTTTATGACCGCCAGCAGCTTACTCGTCAAGAGTGGGCTCACCGTGTTAACGATTGGTGGCAAGTGCTCCACGTCATTCACCAACGAGACGCGACCAGCACAAGACAAAGCGTCGTGTCACGTGCGTGGAACCGAGGGGCGAGGCGCTGGCTCGGCCACGATGGCGGCGGCTTGTTTGTTGGGTGTGGCCATGGCTGAGGCCGTTCTTTTGCTTGGAGCTGTCTTCTTGAGAATGACGGCTGATGTAGTGATCCTGAGTAGGAGGAGGACGGAGAGAGAGAGAAAGCGCACTGTCGATTTCCGTGCTCGTCCTCAAAGCCCCTGGGGTTCACAATAGATTTGCACCAGATATACCTGGCCGTCACCATCATACCCAAGCAGCTGCGTCCACATTAACTAGCAGCCTCGCCCTTGGCCTCGACATAGGCATCACAGCAGCAGCGCGGTCGCGATGGCCGTCAGCACGGCATCTGGGTTCGCCTGTGTTCCTGACCTCGCGCTCTGTCGAAAGTCGCCGTGGTCGAGGTTTATCAGAGTCCTGAACCTGCGAGCGTCGGGACGCCCGCCTATCGCGCCAAATCTCGTCGAACGGCGGCCTCGGCGCTTGAAGACGAGACGCCAACTGTGAGCCGAGCGCGACGACGCCGTGCGCAGGAGGGTTTGGCGGCGTCCACTGGCGAGTCGAAGGGCGGGTGTCGCCGCAGTAGAGGCGCTGGTTCATCGAGCCTCATGGAGCTGGTCGAGTGCATAGCGTCGCAACTAATGTAGTACCAAGGAAAGAACCAGAACAGGAAACATGCAAGAAAACTCACCTCAAACTAACCATAAACACAACAGAAAAGGGAGAAAGTCCTGCTTTTTGTGGAAAACCGCGGTGTCCCCTCGCGGATCTTTCCTCGTCATTGCACTGTTAGACTGCCGTGCGGCACCAGTAGACAGCAAGCAACCACAACATCCGCTTACCCCGTCGCTTTCCCAGATCCACATCCACGTCAAGGCTGCGCCGCGAACGGCAGCGTGAGGCTCACGAGTTTGATTAGCTCGCCCGTCTTCGTGCGCCGGTGGGGCGTCTGCTTGCTCACCGAAGTCCATTTTTCGCCGTGGTGCGGGTCCGCGGCCACACACCGCTGGACGATCTGGTCCGCGGCCTGCTTGTCCGCGCCGTGCTTGAGCTCAAAGAGGTAGTAGTAGGCCCACCCGTCGCCCAGGTCGCTGTCCAGCTGCACGGTCCGCTCGAGCCACTTGCGCGCCTTGGAGTACTTCCGCTCCTGCCAAAAGAGCTTGGCCACCGAGAGACACACGGCGGCGTCGTTGTCCTTCTTCTTGAGCGCCGTAAAACTCGCCCGCTTCTGTTGCGCGCGCGGCGCAATGTCGATCGACTCGGCGAGCAGTAGGCCCGACTCGGGACACTCTTGCAGCGCCTTGGCCAGCAGCATCTCCTGGCCCTTGGGGTTGCCCCAGCGCGCCTCCAGCCGCGAGGCCTCGAGCCACAGCACGTCGTTCTTAGGGTTCTTCAGCCGCGCCATCTCCAACACGGAGCGCGCCTTGACCACGCCGCCGCCGCCGACACCGCGGCGCGCCATGGTCTCTTCCAGTCGACTCGCTAGCAGCCAAAGCGCGACCGATCTCGGGCAGTGCTGGACGCCCTGGCGGTACACCTGCTTGGCCCTGTCAAAGTCGGGCGTTTGCCCGGCTTCGTAAAACTGGCCCGCCAGCATGTACAGCTTGGGCGCGTCCGGGAACTTGGCGAGGCCTTCCTGGAACAGCGCCTCGTCCACTGACGGCCGGTCACCTTGCTCGCGCTCCAGCAAGATCGACTTCATCCACACGTGGGCCGACGGCGCCTGCGCGCGGGCCTTGGCCAGCAGCGCGCGCGCCAGCTCGATTTCGTCGTTCTCCCACTCGAGCTTGACCGCCGCGAGCCAGATCGCCTCGCTGTTCGGGTTGGCACTGAACGCCTGCCGCAGGATCGTGCGCGCTTTCGCGACCGAGCCGTTGGTCCACACCTCTTTGGCGGCCATGAGCCACAGGATCTCGGCATGCGGACAGCTCGTCACGGCCGCTTCTAGCAACTGCTCCACGGCTTCGGCGCCTGTTTGCCCAGCGTGGCTCACCTGCTTTTCCAGCGCGACCGCGCGCAGCCAGAGCGACTTCTTGGTCGGGAACACGCGCAGCGCGAACGCGTAGATCGCCTTGGCCGTGAGCGGCGCGCCGTGGGCGACGCAGTTCTCGGCGTCGTCCATCCACGTGCGCTTGCGGTCCTCCGGCTCCACGCCCAGGTCCAGGCAAGCACGCACGATCGCGCCGCAGGTGAGCGGCGCCTGCGCGCGCTCGCAGGCCTCGGCCTCTTTGAGCCACGCGTCGCGGTGGAGCACGACCTGGTGCTTGGTCAGGCTCTTGAGCGCCACCTGTAGCAGCCGGTCGATCGCGTCGACGCCCTTGCCCTGCGCCTCTTCGAGCTTGGCGGCGGCGATCCAGATCGACGGCTCGGTCGGGATGGCCGTGCGGGCCTTATTAAGGGTTTTTTTCGCGTTCTCGTAGCTCTCCAATCGCGCGAGCGCGAGCCACAGATCCACTGCCTGCGGTACGCACTCGACCGCGCGGCCCAATAGGACCCGCGCGCCGTCCACATCTTCCAGCTCGATCAGCGCCTTCCAGAGCTTGACCGAGTGCGGGATGAACTCGAGCGCGCGGCGCATCACGAGCTTCTGCAGCTCGGCGTCCGTCTCGAGCTGCGCGGCGTGGAGCCAGATCTTCTCGGACTTGGGCACGTGGCGCACGGCCTTGGCCAGGATGGTCTTGGCGTTCTCTGGATTCTGGAGCCGTGCGGCCTCGAGCCACACATCTTCCTGCTGTGGACAACACTCGCAACCCTGCGCGATGATCTTGCGCGCCTGGACGATCTTGCCGGCCACTTCCTCGAGCCGCGCGGCCGCGATCCACCCGGGACCGTGTTTAGGGTTGGTCAGCGTCACGGACCGCAGCAGCAGCCGCGCCTTCTTAATGTCGCCGATCTCGGCGTCACTCGTGACCTTGATGCTGTTGAGGTCCGTGAGGTACCCTTTGGGGTCCACGACCGTCTGCCCGCTCACCGAGTCCGACATCTTGTCCAGTTTGTGCGAGAGCACGGCGCCGCGCTGCTCGGCGAGCCCCGTGAGCGACGACATGATCCCGCTGCTTGGGGTGTCCGCACCCGTCGCAGGAGTGATGGTCCCGGCTGTGGTTGCCGCCGTGGACGCGAGGATATGGTCGGGCACAGGAGCAAACAGTTCGTTCCGCTTCTGCAGCGCCGTGTTGGTCTTGTGCTTGAGCGAGTAGTCGCCAATATCCGGGATCTGCTCCCAGTCGGCGTCGCTCATGTTGCGCAAATCGGTCTTGAGGTCGGCAAACTGGTCGCTGATCTTGGGCCGCTCCTGCCGCTGCTTCTTGAGCTCCTCCAGCAGCCGCTCGTCGCGCCGCCGCTTGCGCTTTTGGTCCATCTTGGCGTCGATCGCGTCCCACACGGCGTCTGCGTCTGCATCTTCTTTGTCATAGGGCGTGTCCTGGAACAATCCGCGCGACGAGTATCCGGAAAACTCGTCGTAGTTGGTTTCACTATAGTCACCAAAATCTTCGTTCTCGTCATTCGCGCGGCCAAAGCCGCCCACACCGGCTGTTCCGGAGCCACGGCCGCGCGGACCCATGGCCATGCCACCGTCGGCACCCATAGGGGCGCCGCGGCCGCGGCCCGCGGGCGGTAGGAACCCACCGGTGGCTGGGCCGACAAGCCCTTCTGCTGTTGCCGCGGCTTGCGCTGGACCGATATCCGACCGCGTGGTGAAGCCGATGGCGCCACGACCGACGCCGGGCACGTAGCCTGCGGGCGCGGGCGCCGCGTACGTCTCTCGCAGCCGCTGGCCTAGTCCGCTCATGGCTCTTCGTCGTTCACACTCAATCCGTGCTTTGGATTTTTCTAGGTGTGGCAAAGCAATGGGGACGGAAACGCGGTTCTTAACTGTCCACTTCTGTGTACCGTAGTACTCATGTCAAAGACGGGAGCAAAATACAAACCTAGCGAACAAACCCTTTCAGATTTGATCAACTCGCCAATGACAAGTGTCCGGGATGCAAACTTGATTTTCGTGTGGTACACACTCTGACGTTGAGTGCGACTTTCACTGTCCGTGCTCGAGCTCGTTAAGGCGGCCACTACCAGATTATGTCGTGCCATGTCGTGCACTCGTGCCCGCCCGGAACAGCAGTTGGGAAGTGGCTGGTCCTTGTCGTGGACGTCGCACGGGAGTCGATACGCTCAACTCGAACGCGACACCGGCAGACCTGATCGATCGAGCTCGCCTCGACTTCGGGTACGAAGTCACATACAGACAGGCGCAAACAGCGCTTGGGTAAGTGCGAAGCGCGTCGCAATGGTCCAGCGAGCAAAGCTACGGCCTGATTATGCCTTGGCTAAAAGGTACGGAAGGGCCGGGTATGTGCATTATGGTTACGGGAATAGAAGGATGACAGGGTACGGTTTGTTTCATCAGAATTAATTGTTCACGTGCTATTGTAGGTTTACAAGATAGTAATCCTGGTAGCTCTATCGACTTTACTCGTGACGCCGATAACCACGCGACCAAACTTTCCTGCAGCTGAACTCCTGGGGTCAAGAAGCTTTAAGTTCTGCCTCCCTGTTCTCTCCCTTGACGCCGCACATCTCCGCTGCAAAGAGGAGGGGGGGGCATCTTTAACGCGAGTGCTCTGTCGCCCAACAGAAGCCATCGTCATCGTTTTTTGTTCGCATTGGAGTAATGGAGGACCGCGAGCACTGGGAGTGGTTTGTGCGCAAGCTGGATAGCGGCGGGGCAATCTCGTCTTTCCTAGACACCATTGTCACGAGCGACCGCGAGAAAGGATTGGACAAAGCGCTCGCAACCGTGCTCCCTGGCGTCCCGCACAGCTACTGTAGCTTCCACTTGAAGAAGAACGTCGTAACCAACTACAAGACGGACCTAGACGGAAATGTGCACAAGATAGCAAAGGCGTTGACAACGCACGAGCGCAAGCAGCTGTACGACGAATACATGATCCTGTCGGAGGTGGCAACCACGTATGTACAAGGTATGTACCCTGATGACAATCCATAGCCATTGCCCCTTCCACCAACACTCTATGTGACACCATTAAACCTTATGTACCCTGTATGGTTGTTAGATATCGGAGACTCGCTGTGGACTGCTAGTGGTATCCCTCGTCCAAGATTCGGTATGGCCACGACAACCATATCGGAGAGCAACAACAGCTGGCTTCTATCCGAGCGCGAGGAAACGTGGTTCGGCTGCCTGTCCAGCATCGTGCGCAAGACGCAGCAGAGAATGTTCAACCTGCGTAACCAGTACAGTACGATCTCGAAGGTATAGTTCCATGGGCAACCGCTCGGATTGCCAGAAACTTTCAACTCGTAAGTGGCTTGTGAGCGCGGTGGGGGGGGGGGGGGGGGGGGGGGGGGGGGGGGGGGGGGGGGGGGGGGGGGGGGGGGGGGGGGGGGGGGGGGGGGGG
>JAADWZ010000381.1:0-30049 GCA_023336445.1 Pythium dissimile | reverse complement strand
CCCCCCCCCCCCCCCGCTGCCTATTGAAGACTCTACCACACTGGCCATGTAGAATCATAACCCGCGCAACTTGGTGCTCGCGCTCGCCGGAGAAGTGGGTGAGCTGTGCGAATGTTTCCAGTGGAAGGGCGACCACATCTCGGTGGATGGTACGTACGTTTGTGTCGTTAAAAGCGTCATCTTGCCAGTGGATCAACACTCACTGTGAGTACTGTGCTTTGGTAAGACTGGTCGGCCGCTGAGCGCGAACACTTGGGCGAGGAGCTCAGCGACGTGGCGACGTACCTCATCCGGCTGGCGGACCGCAGCAACATCGATCTTCCAGCCGCGATCCAGGACAAGATCGTCAAGAACGCCCGCAAGTACCCAGCGCTACTGGTACGGTACACACGGAAAGCGAAGGCTTGGGTCCATTTCGTGTATGAAGATCCTACGCTAACAGCAACATTATTTGGCGTTTTTGGCCGATTCCAGATTGACGGGTCGATGCAAAAGTATACGGCGTACGTGCCAGACGAGCGCGTCAACACTGAGTCGTCCACGAACACGAGAGGCTCAGCGGACACGAACGGATCCCTTGTGCAGACCACCAAATTCGAATCGACGCTGACACTTGAAGCGCTCCGCCAGCAGCTCAAGCGCTTTGTGGACGAACGCAACTGGGAGCAGGTGCGTTGCTGCGAGTTGGCAGAAAGGCGCTGCAGGGTTTGTGTTCAGGTCTAAAACGAACGAACGGCTTCGACGTTGCATAGGGACATACCCCTCGCAACTTGGTCCTCGCCCTCACAGGCGAGATGGGTGAGCTGTGCGAGTGTTTCCAGTGGAAAGGTGACCACATCTCCATGGATGGTAGGTACATGTATGCATACCGGTATCGAAGAGGGCCCGGTCTGCTTCTAATCTCCGCTGATGGCGACGGACAGACTGGACGCCGGCAGAACGCGAGCATCTTGGCGAAGAGCTCAGTGACGTGGCCATTTACCTCACTCGCCTTGCCGACCGCTGCAACATCGACTTTTCTTCGGCGATTCAAGACAAAATCGTCAAGAACGCGCGCAAATACCCCGCCCATTTAGTGCGCAGATCTCGTGGCCTGCATAAATGGATGGAGAGTGAAAGTTCTCATGTTGACGCTTGTGTATGCTGATAACTACCAAGGTGAAGGGGTCTGCAGCAAAGTACACGGCGTACGCTCAGCAAGAGACCAAAGCGCAGTCCGAGTCGGCGTCTTCCACTGACTGAACGAGCACCAACCGCCACGAACCAATACACCATGTGTGTGTGTTAAGAATCGTGAGTGTGCTCGGGGCTCATCACTCGAAGAGCTACTCATTGGGGCACTCATTGGGGCACTCATTGGGGCACGTAGGCAACTAGGACAAAAATTCTCAAAACACTAGATTGCATGAGGGGTTTTGAAAAAGCGACGACCGCATTGCGTCGCGCTCAAGATCATCATGTTTGTCATTTTTAAATAGGGTGAGTGTTTGTGGACGGGAGGCTAGCTTCTAATAATCCTATCAATCAAGGTGAGCACGGAATGAACACGCCGATCGACGAGAGTGGACACACGAGAGCGCCGCAAGAAAGTAACGTCAGACTGGAGCCGGATAGGAAGCGTCGAGGAGGAAGCAAGCATTGCTAAAAGCGTGCCAAGCTAGTCAGCTAGCTAAACCTCCACCGTCAACCGTGCTAGCTTGAGACAACTCACACAAGCTCGATTGACGACCTCATTGGGGGTTGGTGATGGAGCTGTACTCAGGCATGCGACGGCGCAGCTGAAGAACAACACCAACACCATTCCAAATCCGGCGCACCAGGTTGCTCTTGCGACAACACAACTCGCGTTCACCGAAACGTTTTGACGACACGCCGTGACGAGGTCTCACCCGACTCGTACGGACGCTTCTTTGTGGAATATGCGTTCTTTGCCACAATCACGCTCTTCTCCGCCACGATCAGATCATCGTGATGATCGAATTCGTGGTCGATCGGAGATCGTCCTTGGCTCCCACCACATTCCGGCGACGTCACGCACAGTGGCGAAGCAGCGATCACTTTGCGGAACGCGCAGTGTGTTAGCTCTCCAGACATAGAGGCCTCGACGTGGTTCGGGCTTTCCGCGATTTGTGTCGGATGGAAGAGGAACACGAGCTTGGCCAGACCGGCTGGAAGCACTTGCGTGTCAATGTAAGGTTCAGCGTATGCCGCAAGCAGATACGTTGCCGCATCTAAGGTCATAGCATAGCAACACCATTTAATACATGATTCCACATTCCACAAAGTGGAGACGAGGACATCGCTGTCCCCGCCCAAACCAGGAGCGCCAAATATATACCTTGCAAGGTATGAACGGGAGTCGCGAGGACTTCCCACCACGGAGCACCGTCCGAGGTGGAGAGATCATCCGGCACGTAGCTCTCGTACAAGCCAGCAAGGTAGACCGCAGCAGCAGCGAGATTGACCGGCTCCGCTCGCAAGCATGCGCACGTGTACATGCTGTCATTAAGGAAACTCCAGGCAACCTGCTTCATCTTCCCACACTGGCGCTTTGCAACTTCCTCAGGAAGCTGCAGCAGACGCACGACCTTGTCCACCTTCTCATTGATGAACTTGTACGGGTGTGTGATCGTGAGGTCGTACGCCATTGTGTGCAGGAGAACGCCTTCCATCGAGATGATCCGGCTCGCAATCACTTGCGGGTCATGCTTCTGGATGCCAAAGACTTGGTCTTTCTCGACAACGTTCCGGACAGCAATGTATTCCTTGGCAATATACCCAATTTTCTTCGGTGCCTCCTCAGCCTTCGAGCCGAGCAGCACACACGCCGCCGCCACGAGGTACTTGTCATATCGGACGAACGACTGGCGCATGTAGAACCGGTGGAGATAGTACTGCGCGCTGACGATCGCAAGCTTCGGCAAATCCAGTGGCTTCGACAGCTTCTCGATGAAATCACAACCCTTGCGGCGCAGCACGAGCTCGTCCTTCTGCTTCATGCCATCGCGCTGGGACGGCGTGGACCGCAGCTCGGCGTCGGTGAAAATCCAGTCGTTGGACATGTTGTTGTAAGGGGTCGAATGCGAGGGAAGTACTTGTCGTGTAATGAGACAGCAGACGAACTGGATCGAATAACTACTCAACGACAAAAACCGTCGTCAGCCTCATTCACCAAGGCATCGATCGCATCGATAGAGACTCACCGGTTGGATGGTTGAAGGGAGGGAGGGGGGATAAATTAGGTTCTATCAAACCACATAAAATACGGAGGGCACACGAGGGAAAGCAAGTCGAGGCGATGGACGCGAGCTGGCTGAGAAAGACTCACGCGGCGATCGACTCGAGATAAACTTCTTCCGACGGGTGGAGACTGCTTCTGGCAGACGCTGGGGTTTTTTCTGTGAATAGGTTGAGGTTGGTTTGTTGTTTTTTTGGTGACTGGAGATCGACGCGCCGTTCAGAAGCTAAAGCTGGACGACGAGACGAGCGCGTAAATGACGAAAGACCAACGCGCGCGAAGATGCTGAGAGAGCACAAGACGCGGGCGGAGGGGACTGGGCGAGTGGCGTTTCTTCCTCGACGAGCGAGAGAGAAAGACCGGTACGATGCGAAAAGAGCGATAGCGCGACGAGCAGACCGCCGATAGCGACCGGAGAACTGACAGACGATAGACCGAGTTGAGCACTAGCGTCCACTGCACGTCGTCGAGTTGCTTCGACCACCAAGCGATGCCCACGGAGAGATGAAGAAGAGAGAGATCGCTTAACGCTGCTTTCTTTTCTTGTCTTCCCGGGTTTCCTTTGGAGGTTTGGCTGGAGCAAAATCCCCGCCCTCGACCCGCCGCGTGGAGCGAGAGGGAGAGAGAGAGAACAGTCCCCCTCCTGTCCGTTGGTTCTTTTCTGGTTTTTCTATAAAAACCCACCCGTCTGAATTGCACGTGAATTGCAGTGAATTGCAATTTGAATTGCACGCGCGCGAAACGGATGGCGTGCGAAGAGCCAGTGGGACCTTGGATGACTTGGAGTTTGTAAGAGGAAAGGCGAGACAGGTCGGGCGACATCTTCGAGTTGACACGACGCGAGTAGACCAAGTTGAGATACTTCCCTGGGTCAACCCGCCGTGAATTCCTCACCATTCTGGAATCTGGGCTTCCAGAAAAAGGCCTTCTGGTCCACCCACCATCTGGATGTTTAAATACTCGAGCCGGAAACTGCTTGTGGATCTGGATCTGCTTGGATGTTCTGGACTCGGTCCGCTTCTTGGTCCACATGAGACACCTTCTGGACCGAACTGAACCATAAGGAGAGCATGGAGCGTTCCGACGGCGAACATGGTGCTGCCCATCGATCACCCCGCTCTCGATGCAAAGAGATATTCACGAGAATCCTTCACCACCACGCTGTAGAAAGAACCACAATCTACATGGCCATAGTCGATATACTGTCAGATAATCAGTAGAAGCCGAGAAAACCCATGTACAAACCTTCGATGGCGTTCTCGCCTCTCGTCATCACGCTCCGGACCGCGATTGCTCCAAACGTATCGAGGTTGCTAGCGTCCATCTTGCGCGAGCCGACGCCGTTTTCCTTCTGCTTCTTCACACCGTGCTCAGCGTCGCGAGATGTTGAGTGAGCGTCTCGCGCGGGCGTCGCAACCGCAGAGGTCACGACGCGTTCGTCGCATTTTCAGTTGTGGCCAGGGCACCCAGGCCTCTAGGTCGTCGCAGGGTCTCACTTCGCGATGTCGCCAGGTGGGTGTTTAGACTTTAAGACTCAGGTGCAGTAGGCAGCAAGGTTTTTTTAGTTTCGCCTCCTCCCCATCAGCACCAAAATTCTGTAACTCGACACGATACAAGTAACATTCGAACCACATCACCATATGTTTTCTGTGCCAACATGGCTACATTTGTAAAAGGATAAGATCTGAGATCTTCCTTGGACTACCAGGAGCTCCTAATGCTGTGGCATGACCGTGGCGGTGAGATGCACGACGTTCGCACAAAAGCAGAGCCACTCCGGCTGCTGCACCTTGTCCAGATTTTTAGCCGACAGCGTGTGCTCGGAGCCGTCGTAGACGCAGTAGGAGAGGTGGATCTCTGGGTCGCTGACCGCCTCAGTGGATTGGCTCGCCACCGACCACATGGGCGGGGGGCACTCAAGCGAGAGCAACGCGTTTACTATGCGTCCACGCACTTCCTTCTCCAGTGTCAGAAAATTGGGGATTCCCATGAGATCTACCGAGACGTAGGACGTTCGACCGTCTCGAGTTGGCTTGAACGGGCACGAGGATTTGCTCGGACGCGTGGTTCCGACCGACGTAGCTTCTCGCACAAAGCATTTCAGGTTGCGCTTGTCTTGACACAGCAGCACACGGCTGATAGCATCCACTCGACGATCGGCGCGAGCGCCGCGATACAAAAATGGAGTCGGCCTGTAAAACGCTGGACGGATCGACGGGACGGAGTTGAATCCCCAGTGCCCACTCTCGTCTTCAGCTCCGAAAAACGCGTCCACTTGTCGGTTCAGCTCGCGAAGCACGGTGCTTCGCACCTCGTTGGTCAACTTATCCTTGTGTGACACTGAAGCTTTTCCGGGAAGCATTGTGCGACTGAAGACGGACCCGGACGGTTTGTTCAACTTCACTGGAAGCTGAGAGAAGTGGACAGCGACGGGGGGTTTCATGTCGTGATTTAGCTTGGGCTTTTTGCTGGCAGGCTCGATGTGGTTGCTTTGCCCCATCACGTCCAAAACATATACACGCTCCTTCTTGCTAGATGTGGTGTGTGGACGCTTCTGCGTCGCCGTCTTGCTGTTGGCATCTGCAGCTTCGGACGGATAGGTTTCCGGCATTGACTTCAGCGTGACAACACTTGCAATGCCACCATCCATTGTGTCTGTCAACGGTGGGGCAGGGGCGATTGCAGGTGAAACGACGCTGTCCTGGTTGAGTGGATAGAGCAGATCATCAATCGAGAGGCGATTCTCGTAGCCATGGCTGTCGTCGCCTTCGCGCTCTGCCGATTGCTGGTCCATCGCGCTCTCCATCTCGATATCGCCGTTGTCGTCAACGTCATCGTCATCGACTTCCATGTGGGATACCAAATTATTGAGCGACTGATCTACTTCATTGACTCGAGTAGCCAGCGATCCGCCGAGCAACACGCCTCGCAGTCTTCCAGCCTCCACGCTTTCCACTAGTCGAGCCATCACCTCCACGACTTCTCCCTCGACGGGCTCTTTCTGTGTCGTCTGCGCGGCAGTTCGAAACCGCCCAACAATGGAATTCGACATCGAGGTGTCGCTGTCACCTTGAGCAGAGCCGGTGGCACTCGCCATATCCACATCACCATCGTCGCCCATCGATTCACGCGCACCAACACTAATACGCTGCGTTTGCTCGTTGATCGAAGAAGCGTCGAAGACTGGCTTGTTTTTCCCTCGAGTGTCCAGCGCCACGTAAACGGGAGCTGCTGTCTCTTCGTATGAGCTGCCAGCCGCGCCAAGGAATGCTTGCCATTCTTGGAAACCATCCCCAGCGTACGCTAAGCAATCCGTTGCGGATAACCCCAGAGCGTTTGCTCGTTCCCGAAACGCCAGCACGACTGCAGGGAGGATTGCCGATTGCGTCTGAGCAGCACTCGCCACAGCGGCGGCGTCCTTCTGCTTCTCCAGGTGGCGAGCGTGCACTTCGTTCATCGCGTGCCATTTGATGGCGTCGCGCACCATGCTCGTCGGGCTCGAGTACTGACGAATGGTAGCCAACGGGAGAACGTACTGATTCGGCACCGAGATGGCGCTGTTGTCCGAAAAGAGAACCACCGTGAGCAGCTGCGTCCACCACGCCGACGACGCACCATCGCCAAGGTTCTCCACTCGTTGCACGATGCCCCACTGGTTGTACGCGAGCGGTGCGGCCGTCTTGGCCGTGTCGGGCAAAAGCAGATTGCCGTATTCCAGAATCATCACGATGTCGCCGGGCCGCGAGTGCATCTTCAACCCGACAAACTGGGCCAGCTTCCGGTTCGTCGCTGCAACCACCGATTGGTTCGCGTGCGGTTTGTGGGCATCGCAGATGTGGAAGTTTGGGTCCAGCACGTCGCCTCGCCCGCGCGTCTGCGTCCCCGACGTCGCAGCCGCGCCTTCTTTGTTCAACGCATCGCGACAGCGGATGTGGATCGACTTGCAGCACTTGGCGCAGCTCGAGCACACAGTCATGTCGGTCTCGATCGCGTGGCACGCCGAGCACGTGTGGCGCGGACAGATGAGCGGGCGCTGGACGCGGTGGTTCTGGTCACGGAGACACGCCGTGTGGAAAAAGAGCCCGCAGTCCGGCAGTGAGCAGGGCACGATCTCGTGGCCAGCGTGGCCCAAAAAGCCGCACAGCTGGCACGTGTGCAGTCCGCGCGTGCACTCGCCGCAGACCCACAGCTTCTGCGCCTTCTTGTCGCGCGTGATCGCGGTCGCGAACGACACGTTGCCGCCGGGCGACAACAGCGCCGACGGCGTCGCCGACTCGCCACCGCCACTTCCGGAAGCGCTCGTGGCCACGACGCGGCCGCTGGTCGCGAAGGTCTTGGCCACGTTGAGCTCTTCAATGCACAGCGGGTGGAACGACCGCGCGCATGTGCCCGCGCAGTGGAGGAGAGTGCGCCCGCCCGAGTCGCACACGGCGCAATTCGCAGGGTACAGCGTGACCTTCGAGCCGGCGGCCAACGTTGCTGCGGATGAACCAGCGGCCGAGGAGGACGCGGCACTGTCGCGGGTCCGCTTGGCGCCGCTGGTGGGGCCGCGGCCAGCTCCTCCGCCTCCGCCCAGCGCTGCGCTGACGGTCATGGGCACCACGGGTCCGATGTACTCATTTACGCGCTCGCACTCCTCCTCGTGGAACTCGATCTCGTGGGTCGCCATCTCCCTTGTGTACACAGCGTGGCACATCGGGCAGCTCGCTGCGGGCGTTGGCGTTGGCGTGGCCGCAGCTTTTTTGGTTGGCGTTGGCGTTGGTGTCGACGCCGCGGCGTCCGATGGAGTCGTGCAGGCCACTACGTGGAGAGCGAACGCGATGGGGTCGGTGTGGAACTCCGAGCACACCGGGCACGACGCCACAGACGTCGCCATGCTGATCTCCCCACTCAGGTTTCGTTGCTTTCCCTCCGTTTTGATATTTTGTTGGTGTGGGTCGAAGAATCCAATAAATGTTGCTCGAAGGTAAGAAAGACAAACTTACTGGTGCGACCTTCGAGTAACTTCCCATCGGATCGGAGCTCCTCAATTGAGGTTGATTGAGGACCTCAATCAATGTCCGTCCATCCACCACACAAAATGGTGCGTGTGCCAACGGGGTCCGCGGCCGCGCGCGCGGCGCTGTCGTGCTCCTGGCAGCTGCAACGAGTGCTCCACAGAGCGCTGCAGCGTGCGCATCCAGCGGCGCTGCAGCTGCCCAAGCTCAAGCTGCCACCGTATCTCGGTGTGCGTCGCTCGATGCAGCCAAATGCCGACTACCAGAGCAGCATTGCGCTCATGCTGGGCAACCGCCTGCATGTCTCACCCGAGCAGTTTGCGCGCGACACCATCGACCACTTGAGTGATACAGATAAAGGTCAGCTAGTTCGTGACGCGTTTGTGTCCAAGGGCGGCTTTGTGAACCTGTTGCTGGACGACAAATGGCTCGCGCAGCACGTCGTCGACATGGCGACGCGGGGCGTCGCGCCGACGCCGTGGACGCCAGGCGCAAGCAAGAACATTCTCGTGGACTTTTGTGCGCCAAACTACGGCAAGAAGCTACACGTCGGCCACCTGCGCTCAAGTGTGATTGGCGACACGATCAGCAACCTGCTCGAGTTCCGCGGCCACCGCGTCTCGCGCATCAGCCACACGGGCGATGTCGGCTCGGCGTTTGCAACGCTGCTGGTAGAGCTCATCGAAAGGCAGGTGCCATTGGCCACATTGGATGACGAGCAGCTCGGTCAGTATTACGAGTCCGGGAAGAGGCGGATCGCGAACAGCGACGCCGCATTCAAAGCGAGAGTGGACGACGTGGTGATCCAGCTGCAGCGCATTGGCGGCGCCGATGGCGACGGGCTCGATGCGGCAGTTCAAGCTACATGGAGGCGAGCGTGTGAAGTGAGTCAGGCGTCGTTCGGAGCAATCTTTGATCGCTTGCGGGTCAACGTGACCGAGCGCGGCGAGTCAACCTACCTGAAACTCATCCCAGATGTCCTCGACAAGCTTAAGGCGACTGGGCTGGTCGAAGAGTCCCGCGGCGCATTGTGCATTTTCCTGGATGGCCGCGACAAGCCACCGATGCTTATCCAGAAACAGGACGGCGGGTTCCTGTACGCGACCGTGGATCTCGCGTGCTTACATTCGCGAATTTTCGGGTTTCCCGGCGTGGACGAGACCAGCTACGACGAGATCGTGTACGTCACTGACCAGAGTCAGCAACTCCACTTCCAGCATTTGTTTGAGGCGGCGACGCGAGCGGGGTGGCTGGACCGTGGCGACAGCGAAGTCAAACTCACGCACGCGTGGTTTGGGCTCGTGCTGGGCAAGGACGGCACCAAGCTGAGCTCGCGCAACGGCGCATTCGACTTTTTAGAAGACTTGCTGAACGAAGTGGGCGCCGAGTGCCAGCGCCGTTCGGTGCTGTCGGGCGATTCAGGAAGTGAATCGGCCACCGCGCTGAATCAGCGGATTGGCGACTCGGCCGCTCGCTACTTTGACCTGGCGCAGCAGCGTGAGCGCAACTACAAGTTCCTCTTTGAAAACGTGCTCAGCCTCAAGGGCAACACGGGCGTCTATCTGCTCTACGCGTCGGCGCGTCTGAACGGCATCCTTCGACGAGCGCGCGATCAGCATCCAGCACTGCACGGCGTGGACCAGTGGCGCGAAGTGTTTACACTGCAGCCCGACGCTCACGACGTGCTGGTGCACGCTGCCGACGAGTGGGAGCCAGCCGAGCGCGCACTGGCGCTGCTGCTTGCCCAGTTCGACGACGAAGTGACGGCCGCGGTGACGCATCTGCAGCCGCACTATTTGTGCGACTACCTCTTCCGCGTTGTTGGCCAGTTCCACGCATTTTACGAAAAGTGCCGCGTGCTTGGCGACGCGAGGCAAGACCCACGGCTGCTTCTCTGCGCGGCGACCCACGCGGTGCTAGAGCGTGGGCTCGCACTCGTCGGGCTGGAAGCCGTCCAGCGCATGTAAATCCCAGTAGAACTTCCGCACGCGTCACATATTTTGTGTACCCACTTGAGTTCGAATTAGAAACTTGGTACGTTACAAACTGTTGCGGTGATCATATCAGTCCGTGGTGACTCCCACCCTGCTCCTCCCACAGAAAACTGCAGTACCGGTAATCAACAACTGGCCACTCAAACGTAACCTCAGCGCCCAAGCAGAGTGGACAACGCGCGAGCATGGCGCGGATGGCGCTCTCTCTCGGCACACGAACGCACGCATGCGCTGCACCGCGCGCTACGTCGTTGCGTCTCGTCTCACTGCTTCTCTCCGTGTTGTTCCTGCTTCCAACGGCCCAGGCAATGCGCCAAAACTGGCGGTTTCGTGACGAAGACCGCCGCGAATTTTTGGTCGAGCGCTTCGGCTTCGCGCCGCGCGCCGCGATGGAGCTCCGCGTGAGCGACGTGTCGTTCTCATTTGAAGACGCGAGTCTGCGCAAACCCGTGAGCGAGGTCCAGGCCGGCCTGGTCTTTGTCCATGTACGCTACTGACTGCCACTTGGAGCGGAATTACGTGGGTGGCTAGCTAAACATTTTTGCTTGTGCTCTGGAAAAACACAGGAAACCATGCTCTGGGATACGATGGCGTACATGGAAAATGGCGAGGAAGACCTGTCCAGCGAGCCCGAGCCGTCGTGTCTGCTGCAGAACCGCACGGAAGGACTCTATATTGACCTCGCGAACAAGGAGACATGGACGCTCGCCCACACAGTCGGACAAGAACCGGACGAGATCGACGCGCCGGCGTTGGTTGATGCCGCTGGACAGCCCCGTCCAGGGTTTTATTACGTGTTCTTCTCACAGTGCACGGATGGACTTCAAGTCTCGTTCCAAGTGAGTACTGTACTAGGTAGTTTTGGAAGCGATGGGCGCAGGGCGGATTGCCAACTGGTTGGATTTATTGTGTAACACTAGATGGAGGCCGAGTTTCGGAATCCTGGCGGGAACTACCTCAGCGCCGGCGACGCGCTGCTGCCGACCGTGTACCTGTTCTTTGACATTGCGTTCCTCGCGGCCGTCGTCACGTGGCTTCGTTTCCTGCGCGCGAACGATATGCATGTAGGTTATAAACCCGTTCTGTGCTGGCGAGTGTGTAGGCCTAATGTATATTTTTTATCGATGTGCGGACGAAATAGATTCACCACGTGCACCACATGATGACGATCCTGGTCGCGCTCAAGACCGTCGCGTTGTTCGCCGAGTCGATGCGATATTACTACATGAAGCGCCACGGCGACACGCTGACTGGCTGGACGGCCGTGTACTACGTGTTTATGTTCCTCAAGGGCGTCATGCTCTTTGTAGTGATCCTGCTCATCGGCACGGGCTGGTCGTTGCTCAAGGCGCACTTGTCGCGGCGCGACAAGTCGATCATCTCGATCGTGCTCGTGCTCCAAGTGCTCAGCAACACGGCGATGATCGTGATGGAAGAGAGCGCGATCGGCACGCGCAAATGGGTCACGTGGCGAGATGTTCTCCACGTGATGGACATTCTGTGCTGCTTTGCGATCTTGCTCCCGATCGTGTGGTCGATCCGCTCGCTGCGCCAATCCGCGTTCACCGACGGCAAGTCCCAGATCAACCTCCAGAAGCTCGTGCAGTTCCGGTCGTTCTACTTGAGCGTAGTGACGTACATTTACGTGACCCGCATTGCACTCTTCCTGCTTGCTGCGTCGCTGCCGTACAACGCAACGTGGCTCTCGGTCTTTGTCGGCGAAGCAACGGCACTGGCGTTTTTCGTAGTCACGGGATACCGCTTCCGACCAGTGGACCGCAACCCGTACTTGGAAGTGTCGACACGGGTCGACTCGCTGGACGAGTTTGGCCTGGACGACGACGACCTCGAAATCCAGAACACGCCCATCCAGCGTCGAGACCACCTGAGGTTCAGCCTGCGACCGACAAGCCCACGCAAGACAACCCGACAGGCACTGTAGATATATGTACTTGAACATATCCAGGCGCTGCGGGCAACCAGAGATAGTTAGACGCTTGGAGCCGCCCACACTGGGCATTTGAACCAAGCTAGAGGTCGCCGTTGCAGACCAGACAAGACCAGACATTGTGTATTCTTCATAGACTTCCAAACCGAGAATACTTTGATGTGTAAATCGTGGCTTCAGCAGTGTTGAACAAAAGTCGTTACTCGTCGAACTCACGTCGCATCATGACGAGCCAGCAAGTCCCGTGCAATGCCGAAGTCGCCGTCAAGGAGATTGTCTGATGCGGGCAGATAGACCACCATACAGTAGTATGTTTTATTCTATTTGGGAACCGCCGTCTCGTGCCGTCAATCTCCCTCGTTTCGTCATGTTTTGCCGCGTCAACGACCTCGCTTGACCCTTCTGGCGTGAGCGCGGTATCAGCACGAATCAGCACGAATGCCGACGTCGCTGAGCTGCAGCACCGCCGTGATCATCACACCAAGCAATCCACAGTTCCCACCTCTTGGCAGCCTTTTGAAGTTTGATTGAAATTAGCTAACCGCTTTTTTGGAGACAACGGCCACCTCACACACTAGCTGACCAACGATGGGGGAGGGGTCTTGCCAACTGCAGTAGATAGATGCGTGTTGCTCCACCATCATCTTGGTCCCATGGAGCCACACAGACTACGTCTCTCTGGCTCTGGAATCCACTGTGCGTATCCATGTATCGGATTCATAGGGTTTCTCACCAAGGCTTGATCCGTCGTAGCATAGAATACAAGAACAACCATTGATTGATTTGTGTCACCGTTCGTGGGGCTGGTGTATTATTGTTCAGTATTGCGCGTTCTACTCCAACTTTCCGTCCGGGGTTAAAACAATCGTACGAGTCGAATCGTTCGTTCATGGGTTGAAAACCCAGTCAAATCGAAATCTAGGACCTGAGGTTAGGGATACGGATCCAAATGTTCCCGTTTTAGCCAATCATATTTGTTAGAGGCTTGTGAATCATTCGAGCATCAGCAAATTTGACCGGAATTCACGATACCCCCCCCCACCCCCCACACACACGGCTCGAGTCCCTGTTCACTTCCAACAAAATTTGGTGTGTCGTCAGATATTTTATATTCTGTTTTGGTGTTTCGATCGATTAGGGCTCGGGAAGTAAAATCGAATCTGAGATGAGCTAGCAACTCGAAAGCTTCGATATTTTCATCAACAATAAAGTGAGGGCTATTTGAAATCGCCCGGACTCCGGGCCATGTCAAATAACCCATCGTCCCCAAGCCGGAGACGAGTTGCCCAACATCTCCTCTACGCAACACTGTACGTACACCAACCAGTCCAGACCATGTTCGGTTCCGTCAATGGGAGGACACTTTGAAGATGGAGGATCACGACCCGCTTCCCTCCTGGGATCACCCACACTGACGAGCCAAACCTTCACCCAGTTGTCTGCGTTTGTATCGCTCCAGCCGACAGTGAATCTCTTTGCAATCGTTCAAGTCGTCGAACGTGCGATGTCACCCACAGTCGCGCAGTCGCCACGCTGTACAATCCCTTCCTGTCGGATCTAGAACAGTGGTGACAACGCGTCGAAAATTTTCAAGCTCGCGACGTGTGTTGGGCGGCCGGCTCGTCTGGCAAACGTTTGCAGCCACGAAAACGTTCTCTGTACGGTATCACTACATTCTGCCACTGAACATTCCCAACCGCCACCTCATTTTTTGTGTGTGGTTCACAGTGGTCGGCATTGAATGCGATGGCGCAGAGAGGGCGAGTTTTTGACAACAAAATACTGTGTTACACTGTACCATCTCCCTGGATCCAGCAGTCTAGTCAACATTTTCATCTTTTTTTTGTGCTTGGGAGGTTGTATGACCTTGGAGGACTCAGGCCCAGCTAGTGTTCACACACCAGGTAAACTACCAGTGAAGTACATAGTATGCTCTCGTGTTTGGCACTTGCGTGTTGTTTTGGGGTGAATGTTTCGTAAAATGGTTCGGATCGGGACAAACGTAGAGGACGTCTTTGATAGAAGTATCAGTGGAAACGACTTCTTCGGCGTCTCTGCACTTGCTGCGAAGATTGGGAGGCCATTGTGTATTTGGAATGGCGTGCCAAAGGACACTCACTGCCTACAGCACTGCTTGCTGGCTCCATATTCCACAGCTCACGGTGCACAACGTTTTCGTTTTAGAGATGTGCTCTGTGGCCTTCAGATACTGTACGGTAGGTGTTGCATTCGTTCACGTTCTGGATCAAGCGAAGCGAGTTCTGCAGTTGTTGGACTAGCCATAGAACACACGAGGCTTCTCAGCGAAAACGGGCAGACTCGCGTCGAAACGGCATCCAGGTGCGCTTCTGCAGGATCGCCCTCGAATTGTTCTCACCCCCACGTCCTCTTGTATCGTGAATCTACGAGCAGCCAGCGCCATTTTTACGGAATGAACACACCCAACGGACACCCGTTCTTTCTGAACTCAGTGCGTTTTTCATGTTCACTTCAACATTAGTTGCAGCATGGCGACTTCTATACTGTATATTGTACTGTAGTAGCACCACTGAACCCACCACGCGCGAAGCTCAACACCACTCCACCAAGAATTTCCAAATTCCCGATAGAACACAATCGAAGGCTATCGGCGTCAGGACTTGCTGGCCACCCCACTGCACTGTAGTGGACTATAATGGCTACAGTAGTACTACAACTGTCTCGTCACTCCAGTGATCTTCAAGATGGGGAGAAATCAGGCGCAATCCATGCGTTACGGCAACCAACTTCCACACCGGAAGAAACACAACAGAGCCGAGAGCCATCGGCCATGACGATTCACCATATCGGAAACGTCGCTGTTTATTTAATTCATGTGTTCATTTTCTCGTTCTTCATAATTCCTGAACCATCATATCTCAAGAGTCGCGGGCCGCCATTCATGTGGAATCCTTAATACAAGCCAGTGTATCCAGGATTCCTCTGGCAAACTTCTTCGCATGGGACGGTTGCTGGTCCCACCGGCGTACTGTAGAAGATGCAAGTCCATTCATATAGAAAGGTGGATTTCTCCGAAGCTCAATGGCTGATGACCACCTCGCAGTCCGTGAGTCACAGATGGCAGTACTGTAGTGTAGCGAGCAAGAGATGGCCAGTGGGCAGCTGAATCAAGAGTTCCTATAACGCAAGAAAGAGCAGCGGGGAGAGTGAACCATATCGACGATACCCTCATGAAACCGCACGACGATTCGTGCGAATGAACAGTTTTCGTAATTCTATACGTGACCTATTCAAGCATCTACTGCCCACGCAGTGCCGAATCTAAACACCTCTTTTTGGAAATACCCTGTCTGGCTGGGTACACTCCATGGCATGTTGAGGCTGATGCGATCATTGCCGTGGTTGTTTGCGTGAGCTGAGACCAAACGCTACCAGCACCAAGATTGAAACTGAGCAGTTCCAGAAACTCGACGAATGGACGATTGAACCAGTGTCAGCGTTCCAATAACTCTCCTTCCTTGGCGCTTGCCAAGTGTCATAGGTTTCCGGTCGTCAGCGCTGCCGATGGAGCGAGCATTGGCGACGATCCGTTCGATCTTCTACAACATCGCCAATAAAAGAGAGAGGGCGATCCCACTGAAAGCGTCGACAGAGCATTGGGGTGGTAATCCTCGATTAGGCTCCCACAATTTGCGGTCTATAAAGCGAGTGGTGACTACACCAGGTGTACGACATTTTGATTCTCAACATTTTAGCTGTGCCAGGCTGACCAACCTAAAACAACACTAACAAAAAAATCAGTGGCAGCGAAACATAACGCTAAAAAATGGTTGAGAAAAATCGATCTTGCACGACAAACGCAAACATAAATTGAACAGAAAACATGCAAACATGCTGTTACAGTACAGTATCTCCTGTTTGAACACCCGAACTGTTCGTTCTTTGTCCCACGTAAAATATGGAACCCTACCTCTCTGGCGTACTGTATGTATCCTGGTCCTGGACCTGGGGTCTGTGCGCTATGTTGGCCGCCCAGCTTCAAAGCAAGCCGCCCACACAATTGAGCGTTTCTGTTCTCCTCCTCTGCTTTGTGCTCCTCCTCGGTTTCCTCAGAACTCTCATCATCGAGAGTAAACGCGCTACCAGAGGAGGAGCGGTCCCCGCCGTGCAGCCACATCGCTCGGTTTGCGGAGCCCCAACCTGGTAACTCATACCTCCAATTGAGCCCTCGCAATCAGCCAGTGTGCGCGGTTTTCTTTCCTTCAATCTTCCCAACGGACGCAATCACTGGGTTCACTCTGCCCCCTATCGCTCATTCTCTCGATTGCCCCAGCCACACGCGATTTTTCCTTCTTCAATCATTCAGACCCGCCACAAAATGGAAATGGAAGAACCCTCCGCGGAGCTGCGGAGCGCGTGGCTGCAGGCCGCCGACGCCGGCGATATTGGCGAGCTACAGCAGCTCCTAGCGGCCCACCCGGCGCTGCTCAACTGCTGTGGCCGGCATCAGGTGGGTCGTTGTAGACTGTGGTTCCGATTCGAACACCTCGATCGGTGGTCTAACCATGCCACGTCCGACACGCAACCGCCAGAACTAACCACGGCAACAAAAACTTGTTGGATCTTCAGAGTCTAAAAGATTTAACGGCGCTGCACTTGAGCGCGTGGCGCAACAATGCCGAGACCGCGGCGTTCCTGCTTCGTAGCGGTGCCGACATTGAAGCGCGCGACGAAGCCGGCCTGACGCCGCTCCAGACCGACATCCTGCGGGTCTGCATGGAGAAAATGCGGCCCACCCCGCTGCTTCGCGCGCGCTGCATCGACATTGGCTCCCCCGTCGCCGTACGTCCAGTCAACCACCACCACCTCCTCCTTCAAGTCTAGCCAGCCGAACCACGATGCCTGACCATACTTTGATGGACGTAGCTGGCGCGGCACCGCCGTCAACTCGTGCGCGATCGGTCGTTGTACGACCAGATCGACACCTCGACGCTCGAGGTGCTGCTCGAGTACAAGGCGAACGTCAACAGCTACAGTGAAGTGGGCGAGATGGCGCTGCTGCTGGCCACAGACGACGGGCTCATCAAGCACGTCAAACTGCTGCTCGCCCACGGCGCCGACGTCCTGTTCCAGGACAAGAACGGGCGCCGAACGCTTGACATCGCCGCGGAGCACGGCTACGCCGACCTGGTCGAGCTGCTGCTCAAGCGGTACCCGGATCTCGTTCGGCTCGCTGGGGTAGGCGCTGCGTTGCCATTTTTGTGTGTTTTTGTGTGGCTGTTTGTTTTTGTTGCGGTTTCGACCGAGTTTTCCGACTGATTGCGCTGTCTGCCATCTGGCTAGGAACGTGCACTGCACGCTGCTGTCTGCCACGACTCGGAGGCCTCGCTGGAGCTGCTCTACGAGCCCGTGCTGGCGCAGCACAGCGACGCGGCCGAGCGGCGACAGCTGAGCGGGCGGCTCTTCCACACGGCCGTCCAGTACGACGCCAGGCAGACCGTGCGAGCGCTGCTCCAGCGAGGCGTGCCCGTGGATTTCGCGAACGGCGACGGCGAGACGGCGCTCCACGTTGTCTGTCAGTCGTTCGAGTGCGACACGCTGCTCGAGCTGCTGCTCATTCACGGAGCCGACTGCAACCGCCACTCGCCCGCGACGGGGCTCTCGCCGTTCCACATGGCCGTCCAGCACCACTGTCTGTCCACCATTGAAGCGCTCGCGCGCCACGGCGCCGATATCAACTTGGTCGACCGGGTAGGTCGAACCCATCATTTCGCGTGCGGGTGGGTGGGGATTCGGTACGTGGCTGACGATAGTCTCATCCACTGCCGGTAGAACATGCACACGCCGCTGGCATTCGCCGTGGTAAACGGCTACAGCGCCGAGATCATGGACACGCTGATACAGCACGGCGCGCACTTCCAGTTCCGGAGCACACGGAGCCGCGACGCGGTGTGTTTATTTGAGTCCATTTTCGCCAAACTGGTTCCGACCAGGTTGAGCTGACGTAGTGGTGGTGGTCGTGGTGGTTGACGAACTGCAGGTCGCCGAGGTGGTCGCCTCGTGGGTCTTCAACCTCGCATCGGACGCCATCCCCGCACTGCTGGACAAGCTGCTCGCTACCGGCTGCGTCGAGCAAGAACGGTCGCAGTGCGTAGTAACGGCGCTGCTCTGGTCCAAGCACACGCAGGACGCGCTGCTCTTCTTGATTCTCGTTTTGGTCACAGCGTCCACGTCAGTTCTCCAACAGGTAGGCGCGATGCCGTGGAGGTACTAGGTACCCTTGTGCGGCTTGGCAAAACAAATTTCTCATCGTGGACTTTTGTCGGTGCTCCAGGCACGCGCGATGATCTCCGAGTGGCTGCAGCTCAATGGGGCGACGCTCGTCGTCCGCAAACTCTTGAACGACGTGCTCTCGCGGTGACTTGAACAAAGAACCAAACGGATCCCCAGCCCCGTCCGCGAACATCGGGGGAAAAACGACTGAGTAGTTATAATCTTGACGGCACGCCGCTGTACAAGTAGAATGGCATGCATGGATGTGATCCTTTCACACAATAATTCTATGGCTTGTGGAAACAGATCCCAGGAAAGCAACAACTAATCTAAGCAATCGATTCGGTCCAACAGAATACGGTTGACGAGGTTGGTGACTTCCCCGGGCACGAGCGAGTCCTCAACCGTGCCCGACACGAGAAGCTCTTCAAGCACTTTCAGCACCTCGGATTTCCGGTACGTCTGCGACTCCAAGTACAGCGGCGAAGCCAGCGCGACGTCGAGCAGTACTAGGTACGATGCACGCATTGAATCTTCAAGCGGCAGATCCGTGCATTCGCGGAGCAGAATATCCATCAGCACTTTGAAATCGTTGATGTAGATTACCTTGGACACTTTGTCGTGCAGCAAAATGTCGACATACAGCTGGGGAAAAAAGACAGCAGCCACGATCCAACAAGGCTCGTCATTCCTTGGTGGATGAAGCGATCTTCCGACATGGTAGCCACTCACCTGGATGGCGTCTTGCAATGAACTCAGCCGGTACTCTGGACACGGATACCCGCACGAATTGATGACGTGCAGCAGCGCGCCGCCCACGTGCTCGGCGCCTGCTCGGTCGGCCGTGTCGTTCAGCACCACGTCGAGCAGCACCGACGTCCGCGGCGCCACGTCGTCCAGCGCGACACATTCGAGTGCCTGCATCTCGTGGCGGTGGAACGCCGCGAGACAGATGATGGTCGCGGCGAAGAGCTGCGTGGAGCTCGCACCGAGCAATTTGACCATCTTCCCGAGCAGACTGGCGTAGGTGGCGTGCTGGAACACGGCGAGCCGGAACAGCTGCGAGTCGCGCGTCGCGAAGAGCAAGTGCTCCAGAAACGCCATCCAATGGAACAGATCCGTGGCTTGTACCCGCGCGCGCGGGTCCAGCTCGTCGAGAATCTGGCACGACGAGCTCACGATGGAGCGCAGCCACATGGCTTGCGACCGGTCGATGCGCAGGTACTCGCTGCGCAGCGTGAAGCACACGTTGAGCAGCTCCGCCGCGCGGATCCGCAGCCAGAGCGGCGAGCAGACGACGTCCAGCAGCAGCTCCCAGAGCTCGTGGAGGATTGCGTCGTGGTCTGCCGCCAGCGCGACTTCCCAGTCGCTGCCGTCGCGGCACACGTGGAGGATCGCCTCGATCTCTTGAAGCCGCCGCAGCGTTTCGCTCTGGTCTGGCGGCGAGTCGACGAGGCCTTTCCACACCATTGCTAGGAAGTCTGCTGCACCAAAAGCCGTTGATGTGGCGGATGAAAAGCGCGCGCGAGAGTGAAGAGTGCGCCCGTCGGTCACCAGCTCCACATCATGGTGCTACCGGTACACATGCGGGACGACGACCGTGGTGATAAGTAGCACAGTTTTTTGCAATTGCAACTGCCGGTTCGTATCTGCTGTTGTATTCGATTAAGTGCGAATTGTCTGGAATCGACAAGCGAGCAGTCTCGGTGCGATGTCGTCTCTCGTTGACCGCGCTACAGTATCTGAGAGATGCAGAGGAGCCAAGTCAGTGGACTTGTTCGACATTGTGTCCAACTGGCTCACGAGCTTAATGTACTTCACCGTTGCGGGTCGGCCAGCCTACGTATTAACCAAGTCGGACGGAGATTAACCGGATCCGAGGAGGTTGTGAACACCAGCGAGACGGATCTCCGCTTCCATCCTACCTCTGGCGCGGATCTTGACCACCAATCAAGAATTTGGCAACGCACAAAACATACATAGGCGACTGTCTCGTTTATGAGATGGTGCTCACGACGGAGACACTATGCGGATCTGCACACAACAAGAAGGCTTTGTGAGTGCGTTTCTCGCCTCGGTATTTGGTGGAGGCCACGTTGAACACACATATCCGTTGCTGATGCAGACTCGCATTTGCCTGTCGCTCGGTGACATTAAGTCGTGTGGTAGCGTTGGGTACTCGACGTCGACCATCGATGTATCTCGGGCAGGATGCACACGAAGCACGGTCCCTTTCAACGGTAAAAGGTCGGATCCTGGTGCGCGAGCCAGTCGCTCGTCCACCACGAGTAGCTCCACGTTGTCTCCGACGCGTGGGAATACACCGACTGCAGATTCCTTGGCGCTGATCGGCACGAGCTCGATAATATTGTCGCTGGACGTGTCGTACCACTTGTCACGCGGCTCCGGCTCGCCGTGGACGTGGATCTTTACGCGGTTGATCACGTGAGATCGCACCGCCTCGTCCTCACAACCATTCCCTGCGGAAGTCTCTTCCTCGACGGCTACGACCTGGCCCATGTACCACTCGCTGCGCCATTTCTCCCAGACAAGTGACCCAACAACGAGTGGCATTTCGTTTGCCGTTCTCAATCGTGGATGGAGATGCCTCTTCAAGATTCTCAATCTGCATGCACCGGATAAAACCTGCAGAAACATGTTTACCTCTTCATGGGCTTGAGTATTGTGGACCTTCGACAAACGATACAATCTCCTTGAAAGCAAAATGGAAAACTTGGTGCGGATGGAGAGTCCGCCACTGAATACTCGAAGCGCGGCGTCGGAGGATACGAGCAGAGACGACAGCGCAGGCCAAACGAGTCCGTCAAATGCTGCTGTCCAGCCGGCTAGGGCGTCAACGTTCCGCAAATTCAGGGAGCTTCTCATGGTCAAACGCTTCGAGCATTTCGACAATACTCCGGTAGGCGGCGACAAATGGCTTCAAAACACCACCAGACTCGAGACGATGTCACCTGTGAATAAGACGACTTAGATCTTCAACTCTTCTGGTATTCTGTAGATATTTGTGCTGCCTGGTTTGTTCATCGGCTCGCTTGGTGCTGCATCCAATCTGGAGGGTCTTCAAGCTGCTGGGATCACGCACATTCTGTGTGTGGCGTCGAGTCTCCCCGTCGTGTGCGATCCTTGGCTTTCAGGTGTTGTCGCTGGCTGCACACTGCGACCATCGAGCTGATATATTCTCGGGGACTTGCTTCCTAGGGCTCCTGAACAATTTAAGACCGAACGCTTGCCGTTGGCCGATCTTCCAAGCGCCCGACTTGCAGATGTGATCCCCGCGGGGATTGCGTTTATTGACAGGTATTGGCAGCTCAGAGTGAGCGCCTTGGCCACGGCCAAATTCTGATCTGGCCCATGTGGTGTGAATAGAGCGATTTCCAGTGGCGGTTGCGTGCTCGTGCATTGCTTTGTTGGGCGAAGTCGATCCGCGAGTATGATCATTGCGTACTTGATAGCTCGACATGAAATGTCATTGGACACGGCGCTTCGGCGACTGAAAAGCGTCCGCCCTCAAGTGCAGCCAAACAGCGGTTTCCTCATACAGCTTCGAGCGTTTGAGCAGAGCCTGGAGGGCGAGGCGAAGAATTTCAAGCTCCGGGATGAGCGTTGAAACCACAGTGAAACTGCGATTCTGTGTGGTTGACCAGCTCGAACGACGAAAAAGCCGAATTTGGCTCAGCTGGATCTGCGAAACACATCCAATTGACTGTATCCAGCTCTTACACGAAGATACTCGTCATGAGCGGGTGCAGGCTACGAACAGATAGACTCATCTTGTTCACAATGCATTACATTTGATAGCGCACAGTCTTCGACTGGATTACTTGTTTTCGTCCTGGTCGTTATCTTCGTTCGCGTCACCTTCACTACCGGAACCACCATCGTCCTCTCCTTCCTGCTCGCCACCTTCCTCGTTGTCTTCCTTGTCTTCTTCTTCTTCTTCTTCTTCTTCTTCTTCTTCTTCTTCTTCTTCGTCATCTTCTTCTTCTTCGTCTTCATCCGAATCTACTTCATCTTCAAACGCAATCTTCATCGCGGCATCGAAGTCGCGCTCCTTTTCGCGCATTCGCGTGACCGCCTGAGAAGTGCTCTGACGGGACGAACGACGCTGGGGCACTGGCTTCTCCGTCTTCGATTCTTCATCTTCCATCGCATCATCGCTTCCATCGTCTGAGCTTTCGACGTCAGAATCAGAATCTGACGAATCCTCATCCGAGTCTGGATGCACGGACGACCGCCGAGCACTTGCAGTGGAGCGTCGACCAGCCGTAGCAGACGAGCGACGAGCTTTCTTGTGGCTGGTAGCACACGCCTTTATCGCCGCGCGCAACGCAGAACTTCGTTCTTCAAGCCGTTCAATTGACCAGGTTTGATCCTGTTCCATGACTGCGTCGGCACTGGTACTTTTCCCAAGCTGGCGGCGACCCAGCGCGTACGAAGCAGTGAGTCTCTTGAGGAGTGCCTCGAGATTCTTACCGACAGCTCGTTGCGAGGCAAAACAAGTGCTGGTGACTTCACGCAGAAGGGAGAGGAGTAACAACGCTGAGCGGGTCTCGATGGCGGAAATGTCCGTTAGGACGAGTAGCTTGGCTAACAACTTTTGCCGAGCGTCGAGTTCGAAGGAGTCAATATTCGGGGTAGCCGAGCGGAGTTTCTCCAGCGCGAGTACATCAATGCACATGTTGATCGCAACTCGATTGTGGTGCGCACAGCGCTGATTGATCGATGAAGATGCGGACGCTGATGCGTTTTGTGCACCATCGTCACCGTCTGCCTTCTTCAACGCTGGATCGCCAGGGTCGTCACCATGGCTGAGGAGGTGGAGTACGTACTTGCAGCAAGTCGCGAGATCGAGCTGATTCAGGACATCTCTCGCCTCATCACCGGGTTCGTGCTGTTCAACGCTTTTCTGGATCAAGTGGATTGAGGCTTCTTCGAACAAAGTGCAATTTGACGTGGACGCCTTGACAAATGTCGGAAAGAAGACGCTCATGAGCTGAAGTGCACGCGCTTGATAGCCGTGCTCACTGAGAAGCTGCACCTTCTGGAGTCGAGGGCTGAAAAACGTTTCGAGTAGGAACGAGAGCACGGGAGGGAATCTTACTCGGTGCATGAGGAACAACTTGGCAAAGCCTTCCACGATGGTAGCTTGGACATCAAGGTCGTCGTGCGACGTGGCTGCGAGTTGGGCCAACCCCATAAAAACGGTCTTGAGCTCCAGAGTTTCGGTGGTAATGGACGGGGTGGTGTCCTCGGTACACTCTTCTTCATCTGAGCCTTCTTCGGTCGGCTCTTTCTTGACGTTCGCCGGGACGATGACTTGAGGGACAAGATTGGCAAAGCTGAACACCATGTCCATGATGGCACGGATGCAATTCATCTTGACCTCTCGCTCTTCGTCTGGGTTGTTGAGTGCGCGCCAGAAGACGACTAGATGACGCTCTGCGACTCGACGATCCAGCAGGCAGAACAGACCCAGGCACTCAATGCCGGTCTCTCGAATCGCGGGGATTTCACTTTCGATTGAGGGCAGGATGTATCGACCGACACCGGAAATTACTGGATGCTTCAGATTGTAGTTGGTCAGCTTGAGCAGCTGAGACAAGATCTCCAGACACCGCAGCCACGCGAGAACTCTCGGATCTTGAAGCTTTTTCTCGAGTTCTTCCATCTCCTTCTGGACGCGCAAGTACTCTTCAGATTCGTACTCGAGGCTATCGAGTTGCGCCTCCAATTCGTCGAAACGTTGAGTAGCAGCTTCAAGATCTTCTTCGGACATTCCTGGAGGGTCGTCGTCGTCCCGATCTGTGCGTTCAGCATCCATCGGGTCGTACAAATCCGACATAATCTCGGCCACGACGCGAACAAAGTCGTTTTGGGCATTTCCGATCGCGTAAATGTTGGCCATGAGCTCCATGATTCCCGGGGTAAGTCGCGCATCAAGCGACGTGTCACCTAAGAGCTTACCTGTACCAAAAAGCGAAAGTGTTAGAGTCACGGACATGCATTCCCTGGGTTGCTCAAAGAAAACACTAACGCAAAGACTCGAGCAGAATGCGTCGGCCGTACTCGTCCTGGAAATCCAGGGAGCGACCTAGAGCTAGAAGTTGCTGCATCACAAACATCATCTCTTCCTCGCCCGTTGCACCTGCAAGAGCGAGAACTTTGATGTAGTCAGATATCGACGGCAGTAGATCACCCAATTTCTCGTCGTCTTTGTCGTCATCCTGGAAGTACACGCACTGCTCTCGCCAGAAAAATACACTGGCACCGTCCAGAGCATCTTTGATATCGCCGACGAAAGAACCCGATTCGTTTCGCTGGGACAGCAAATCAGCAACGGAGATACACGGCAGCACTGGCTCAAATGGATGGTTCGTCGTGTGGTACTTTATCAAAAGCTTGGAAACGTTCGTGCACAAAGCAGCAAAGTGTTCGACGTCGAGAGCGCGCAACAGCCGAGACGGGGAGTAGTTGTTGTCCGGGAGCCAGCGGTCAACCAGCATTTGCTCACAAGCAGAACGCACCACTGGAGATCGATCCTGTAAACCTTGATCGAGCAGCTGCGCTCGATCATTGATGGGAATATCCTTGAACTGCACTTCATCACGGAACACGTTGAAAGCCGTCGCGCGCACCTCGTCGCTCACGTCTCGAATACGGATAACAAGATCACGGTACGTCACCTTCGTAACGGCCACATTGAGCAGTGCAACCTTGCGCACATCTCTGTCGAAAACTCCAAGAGTTACGCATGTTGGCAAGAGAAGATAAACAAGGAATTTGGCCACGTACTTTGAAGGATCCGAGACCATGAGGCGCACGAGTTCTGCCGTGACCTCATCTGCAGGGTCGTCGTTGTCTTGCAGGCGCTTGAGCACGTACACTGTTTGCACGCGTACGGTGGCGAGCTTGTCGCTAGCACGGGGAATCATCGCCTTGCGCAGTCGTCTGAAGGTCTCCTCTCTGTCCCAACCAGCCGTTGTTAGCTCAATACACCACAATGGAGCGTCAATATTCTTCCGCCAACGGAACCACGTACTCGATGTACTCGAGCTTGTTAAGAATGAGCTTGAGCATCTGGCACGCGCGGAGGCGCACGTTCTTGTCGTCCACTTTGGTCGCTTCCATGAGCCGGTTGAGCAGCTCGGCCCGCAATTCGACCATGCTCTTCACCTCTTCAGGCGCCTCCACTTCCGTAGTCTCATTCTCCTTGCCTTCATCGCCTTCTCCGTACGAGGTCTGCGCTGAAGGAGGACGAAGAAACAAGCCAACGAGCGACGCGATCGTGCCAACCGTGACCACGTGGAGCTTGGGCGCCACGAGCACACTGCCCAGCGCGAGCCACAACTCCTCCAGGAACAGCGCGAACTGCTCCTCCGCGAGCGCTTCACCATCGTCCACCTCCGTTGAGTAGAGCTGCTCCAGCCGGCGCACGGCCGGCAGCAGCGCGCGCTCGTCGCGCTCCCGCGTTTCCTGGTCTTGCTCGCCGCTCTCGCCGCCCCCGCTGGCGCTGTTGGCGGCGCGACTAGCCGGCTGCTTGGTGAGATAGAACTGTGACTCATCGATCGATTCGATCAGCGCATCCTGGAACACTTCACGTAGGGAGAGCGTCCATTCGACGGGCTCGTCTTCCTCTCCAATGCCGCCCATGCTCGTTCCGGTTCAAAATCGCGTTCGGGGCAGAAGACGATTTGCGCGGCAAAGGAAACCTTCTCTTAGAACCGATTGTTTTGGACTTCTGTTAGAAACGATTTCTGTGGTTTAGAAACCAGTCTGGTTACGATTGCAATAGAGGACTGTGTACCCTTTCACTTCAACTTCACAGCAGAAACTGATATTTTGGCATAGAGCTGCTGGAACAGCAAGCAACACTCAAAGGACTGACGACACTTTCGGCAAAGGCGCAGTACAGTACAAACTGTCGATCGACAGGCGTGGGCATCACAATCTCTTCGCATCGTTCCCAGCAGTGACGCCAACTTGTCCCCGTCAATTCAGCGGCATCACCCAAGATCAGATCGGAGTTGGGACTCCCAACCTGGCCATGATGCTCTTGTGTCTAGTCCCAAGTTAGGAGTAGGCACTGGTGTGGGTGACTCACAATCGCGTCATCACTGCTGAGTCCAAGCTTGTTATGCTTTGCGCACTGATGATCAGCCTAATCGGCGCAACTAAAGTGATGTGTGAGCAGATTCTCATGCCAAAACGGACACCGTCCTGGCCCAATCAAACCTGGGAGGCCTTGCGCGAACGCAGGTCAAAATCAGGACCAACCGCATACTGCGGTAGCACATAGTTTTGAAGCACACACGGACCGCCATGTGCCTCAAAAGTATCTGTTCTCCATCCGACTCTGCATTTTGTTGGCAAACTGATAAGAGACGGCGCGAATCTTGGCGGCGGCATGCTTTCCATGCCACACCTCATAGGTCGCTGCACTTTACGTCGGAGTGTACTGTCCTGAACTTTTCTTCCGTGTCAATAACAACAGTGGTCCATTCCGTTTCAGTGGAGTTCCACATGCGCCTGTCCACTGCTGTTTCGACTCTAATCATGCAAGTGACTCGCGCAGTCGAAGAGTACAGTTCGTCTGGGACCCAGCCGAATTTCGGCAGGAACATCCTTACCAATCTCTGGGGTCGAAAGGCCGACGGGTCCAAACACTGTCCTTCCCAAACTGGATAATACTACATTGTGTAAGCTGTAATGGACTGTGAGGTCGCCCAGAATTTACGCTGGACGATCTGTATGAGGATGTAAACAACTTGCATATCTATCCACGTGAGTTCGTAATCTTCACGCCATTCCACCCTGGTTGGATTGCAGTGGTCACTTGGAAAAGACCGACTCTGCAATGTCTCTGAACTTCGGGATGGTGTTAGAATTCCCGATACAGCACTGAATATTCTGTAAAAGCCCATCCTCTGCTTGAAACAACTTAAATTTCAACTCTTTGAATGGGTGTGTAGTGCGGTCTGAGATGACATGCATCCAGAGTTGGAATTCGTGGCTGCACCGACTCGACTTGTGGACCCTCAGACTCGGAGGCGAGTCGGAGTCCTGCTTCAAGCTAGTTCAAGATCTGGTTGGCAATCCCTTTTGCAGCAGAGTACGGAGACTCTCCGTGCACTGCGTTCTCCGGGAGAGGTCCGGGATCGTGGGTGACCCACCGTGGGCCAACGCCTTTGAAGGTGCGGCCATTGGCCGTTGCGTTGAGACTGAGACTAAACACAGCAAGGATCTGTTCGAGGCATTGTCAGAAAAGATGACAGTTCCAACCTGATCTCGACTGATTCCTTGAAGTGTCTCGCTTAATTGAGGGTTCTTCAAGCTGAGTGGCCTTTCTTGAAAAATTTTCCTACAGTACTGTGCTGCGATGTAATATTCAGCCCAAGAATGCACTGGCTCTTTCAATTCATGGAGTTTCATTTTGAAGTGGATGATTTTCTGCGTGGATAATAAACTCAATGCTGTCCGCCTCTCGCTGCTGATGGCTATTGAAGCAAACCACTCAAGTTGAGTGGTTTGCCTTGGGTCAAATTGGCTGGATGTGTCCATGACTTACTGCTTAGTTTACTGTTTTGCCAGCAGACAATCATACCAGGCGAATGTAGTTGGGATGGCTTCAATCTCGCGCAAGTATTGGGGCTGAGATTCAGTCCCAACGGTCCCCAAGCCGCTGTGGCCGTCGAAGTCCGTCTCGGAGGCTTCGCTACGATGGGACTGCGAATCTCACCCAGGACGGGTACTGCTGTCAGTGAGGGACAAGGTCTTCCTTAGATACGGCACTGGATTCGTGGGCATCCCGAAAAGATGCAGACACGCAAGGTATTGGCTTGGCTTTGAACACTCACGTCCTGGATCCCAATGCTCGAGTTTTGTGGCAAAATGGTCCCTTTTGGGGCCATTTTTAAAGCAGCCTAAAAACTGGCCCAAAAGTCATTCAAAGGGATTTCTGTATCCACGATTGTTATTGGTAGGCATTTGTGCGTCGGGGAATCGCCCCGATGGGAGTAAAAATGGGTGGGTACAGTCTTGAGGGGAAAAGCTTCACCAAAACGGGAGTAAGGGATCTTGCCATGGATGAGCTCGGCGATAGAAATGAATTGAACGACCTATTTGTGGCAAACCACAGCGAATCGTCAGCCGCAGGCTTGCAAATGACCTCGATAAGGTTCTTTACTGCGCCAATGTGATAGTGGGCTGGTGGCTCCGTGATTGTGTGGCAACAGGATCCCAGTTCAGTCGTCTCCAATCATACTAAGTACGATGATTTACTCCCGCCTTGACGAAATTTTTCCCGTCAAGACTGTACCCACCAGTTTCTACTCCCATCGGGGCGATTCCCGTGCTGCTTCATTGTAGCCGCATCAATGCGGGGTGCTAGGGCGGTTTGATTTCGCCGACGACTATGGAACATAAACTGTCAAAATCGAAAACTCACTCACCACAGCGACCGCTCTCCAATGGCAATTGGTCCTATCCGGACACATTTCTCTATATGAAGAGTAACGCAAGCGAAAAGCAGCCATCCGCGGCGAATTATTACCTAACACTGGCTGGCAGCTGAACAGCGACGACTTTCATCTTTTTCAGAAACCAGACGTGCAAAGACTAGACAACGATGTCGCAGTGTCTCTGTCACAGCAGCGCAACTTGCAAGCGAGCTACTTCGTGAACAGAGCCTTGTTGAGGTGGGTAAGTTTTGCTGCTCTTTTTTTTAGAAGGTTTTCTGGTTGAATTGTTCGGTTCCATGGGCTTACAAACACCAAGTGGCTTACTCATTGGACCAAAGAAACAAGACACCAGCTGTCAAGACTGTGGGGCAAGCGGCGATTGGATTTCGTGCCCCAGCACCAGTCACGACGAAAACCCTCACACAAATGTTTATTTGCAACATTTGTTTTCGGTTCTCCCCCGTCTGGGAAAAAGCCAGCCCCGAAAATTAAGACACTCAAAATCAATAGACGACGGAGCAGTTCTCCCCCAACCACTATCAGCAAAACGGGCGGAGGGGGAGATTTGGGGGCGATTTATCCCCTCTCCACACGAGAGGTTCAATCCGGATAGCCAGATGAGAGCCATGTGGGGTCGACGCGGCCCCGTTCATACTGTGCTGGTCGCGGCCTAAAGCCACCCAGGTTCGCAACCAGGGAACGAAGCCTAGGATATTACATCGCGGATACTCCTTCACAAACATGAGCTCAGGTAAACACGACCTACAGTACAGTGCTGTACTGTACCATTCCAGCTGGAGCACGACCAGCTCCAGGCGTCTGCCGTCACACAGTGCAGTACTTTGGCGGCCAGAGCCGTGGCAAATTTCCCAGATCCCTCCTGTGCTGGATGTACTGTATCACCCTTCACCGAGTGGATGGAAGAGGCAAAGTCTCCACGGTGACCAACTTGTCAACCGGCGCAAACGTCTCCGTTCTTCCACAATGGCCATTCCTATATTTCCAGGGTTGCCAACAAGCGATCCTCTCCTCTTTCGTCTGCTGCTAGGAACTTTCACTCCAGCGAGACCTTCACACGCGCGGCTGTCCAACTCTCTCCGTTTTCGGCCGTCGCCCGTCAATTCCCCCAGCCAATCCAACAT
>JAADWZ010000380.1:0-30195 GCA_023336445.1 Pythium dissimile | reverse complement strand
CCCCCACCAGCACCCTGCCGATATCTCGACTCACAAACGACACGTTCTCCCACACAGCACCACATCTTGGCGTCGGCGTTTGAGGAGCTACCCCAGGTCTTTTACGACATCCACTCGGTCGCGGTGCGTAATGCCAAGGCTGAAAGCGCAGTGAGCGAGCATTTAGTGAAAGCTGACCGAAAACGTTGGAATTTTCCAACTTGTAGCCCGAGTTTGCCAGCAGCGCAGCGGTGGACTTGGTTTTCCACAACGCCATGAAGTTTAAAGTCACGAACCGCCACCTCGCGCAGCTCGCTGAGGTATACCACGCCACTGGCGGAGCGAGCATCACGCGGTCCATGACAGCGAGCCGACGGTCGTCTGTCAAGACCCCCACAAACTATTCACATGGCAACGGAGCGGGAATTAACGTGGGCGTCGCCGTCATGGGATCCCCACAGCGCTCGGCACCGTCGTCTCCCGTGTCGTATCGAACGAACAGCGGCTCGGCATCGAATGGTCACATGAGCCCGACCAGGTCAGCGGCCACTTCGCCGTCCACGAGCTCAGCACCAAGCCCTGCCAAAGGTTCCAACGGCCTCGCTTCTGAATCAGCAGCGTCGCCGCCACCGTTGCGTTTGCAGACGCGCGGCTCGCGCCACAGCAGCAGTGCGTCCACGTCCAACGACAGCGAAAGCGGCCACAAATCGCCCGACACGACGCGCGCCGCGTCACCCTCGCCCGCGGCGTTCCTGGCGCCCACACAGCGCTTCTCGATCTCGGCCTCGTCCGCGCTGCAGTACGGCCTCGCAACGCCACTCAACGCGAACTACTACTTTTGATCCAGCACGTGAAAAAATTAAAAAAAAAAGCCGTTTCCCACGATGTTGCTTGCTACAGCTTGCGCATGTTGAGAAAGCCTTGGGCGCGCTCGTCAATATCGTAGCCAATCGCGATCGCCGCGCGCACTGGAAGCGCGAGAAACGCCGAGATCTCCACGCCAACGAGGTCTCCAGCGCTGTGATGGAGCCGACGGCGTCGGACTCCGTACGGCGCAGAAGCCGCCTCGCTCGGTTTGGGACGATTGCCCTCTTTGGAGTAATTTTCAGCATTGCCCACCGCTGAAAGGTTTTCTGTCTCCGCTGTCGACGTGATGATCAGTGCTGGTTCTCCGTTGACGAGCACCTGAAGTGTCGGCTCAAAGCACGTGAAGAACGCTGCCTGGAGGTGGTACAGCCCTGGAACCATGGTCGTGATCGTGTCGCAGGAGCTGCGCTGCCACACGAATACGTCCGCGCTCGAGTTGACCACTTGCGTGGACCACGCGATCGTTTGCTTGGTCGTCGGGCGGCCTTCTTTCCAGATCTAACGTGAGAATATTTCCAACGGTGAGCCACACTTCGACGCTAACGTTGACCAGCAGATGCATACTTCAGTACGTACGTAACGAGCCTGGTAGATCTCGCTGCGGAGCTGGTTGCGAACCAACGAAACCTGCTCGTGCAGCGCCTCGACCTCCGCGTGCTTCGCGACCGTCTCGACGCTTCGGCGCACGCTCTTGACAGCGTCGTGCAGCTTGAGTACGGATCGCTTCGTGTCTGCGTGCTGGTCGCCATTCTGCACGTTGTCCACGACGAGCGCCTTGAGGTTCGTCTGCTCGCTCTGCACAGTCTCCACAATGCCGAGAAGCTCGTGCATGTGGCTCTTGAGCTGCTGCACCATCTCGTTGTTGGCAGCGATTTGCTCTGTTGGAACTTTCGCATTGTGCGGCTGTGTTGACTCGAACTCTTCCCGTAGCGCACCCACCAACGCCTCCACGCGGTCGAGATCGTCGGTCGTTGGGCTGTTGGCGTTGGCGTTGGCGTTGAGCTTCGCCGCGATGCTAGCTATCACGTCGTCGTGCGAGTCTTTCGCCTGCGACAACCCATCGATCTCTCCCTGCCACACGCGCCATTGGCTCATACACTCGCGTTCCATCGACTGGTGCTTCTTTTCGAGCCGCTTGAGCTGTCGTCCCATCGCTTCCTGCGAGCAACTCCAGCTCAGCAGACTGCTACCGTACAAATAAATGCCCACACACACACACCCAACAATATACACCCACGCACCAGTTTCGATGTCTCCGCAGACGAAGCCAATTGACTGTTTGTCGCTAACATGCTTTTGACGTCATCTACCACTTCTCGATGCTTTCGTTCCTGCTGGTTCGTCCACTCCGCTTTCCGAGCCGCATCCGTCTGGCCTTGCGCCGCCAGCCGCGCGTCCACGTGCGCGTATACTCGTTCGGTGAGCTGTGCATGGCTCGTCTGCATGACTTCCTTCAGTTCTGACGCGATTTCATGGCACATTGTCTCCATTTTGGAGCCATTGGCGTGCAATTCGTCGGCTCGCGCGGCTACCACCGCCGCCAATCGCTCCGAAATAGTCTCCAACTGCCGTGATTGAGCGGCTAATACGTGCACCACTCGGTCCATAGCCACTTGGACGGTCGTTTGGATGTTTTTCCACTCTCGTTCGCTATGCAGACTGGCGCGAAGCGCGTGGAGAGCGTCAATGGCGGCCGTGTTGCCAGGCATTTGCTCCAGTGTTATGGTTTTCGCTTCCTCGTGTGCCTCTTAAAGATCCCTCTAAGTTCGCTGCGAACCTAGCGGTCGAGTAGTCTGTAGGTGACACGAAGGTTGCTGGGAGGTGCGCCACCCCGACTTTGAGTGGAGCAGTTGACCAAACTCCGCGTCCGTGGCAAAAGCGAACCAAGTCAGCAACCATGGCGGCCGCGGGGATGCGATTCTGCAGGGAATGGTGCGTTCAAAGACGTCTATGGTCGTGTGGAGAAGAGAGAGGAGCGTCTGCGCTTGCGCGCGGTGTGCCTCTTGTCTCGCTTGGTGGGCTGAAGGCTTCGCAAAGTGCAATCTTCACCCCTCTCTCCCTTCCACTGAGAGGGTCATTTGTTTATGATTTTGACTCTCTGACCTGGTAGGATACTAATATGTGATACGAATGCTGTTTGCTTGTGATGCAGCAACAATATGTTGTACCCTAGCCAAGACCGCGAGCTGCGCCGTCTGACATTCCGCTGCCGCAACTGCGGTCAGGCGGAAGAAGTCGAGGAGAACTGTATTTATGTGAACGAGATCGTCAAGGACCGACGGTGGGGCTGCCAGCCTTTGACAGATGCACGGCACCATGTTCGAGTCAGTCTAACCGTTCTATTTTGTATCATGCATTATAGCGTCCAGCTCGACGTGCTGCCAGCGGACGTGATCGACGACCCGACCCTCCAGCGCGACTACGATGTCGCGTGTCCCAACTGCAGCCACCACGGCGCCGTGTTCATCCGCTCGCAGGACGGTGTCAAGCAGTCGACGCTGCAGCTCATCTGGGTCTGTCTCAACCGCGACTGCCAAGTCGACGAAGACGGCAACCGCCTGCCCACCTACCGATGGTTGGGTTGAGTTGCGAAACGACCAACAGGGAAATGATCGAGTGTCCCTCTTTATCCCATCATAGTAGGGTGTGAACATTCAGCTAGAAGAAGCGCATAGTAGTGAGGTAATCATGACACTAAATACAGAATGCATCACCACCGCGTCATTTCGCTTTCCTGTTTCGGCGGGATGCCTTCAGTGCTCAAGAGAGGTCGGCTTACGTTGCCTCAACGTTGCTGCAGCTCGAAACGGTGTTGCGATCGCAGCCTTGCACACGTCACAGAGATCTGCTTTTCCAAAGCGTCGCAATTGGGCGGGCGCCTCGTGCACATCAGATCCACAGGAACGGTCGCTGCGGCACTCATCTTGCGCGTTCTTCTTCTCTTCACAGCCCCGTGACCACTACTGTAGAGGTGCAGTTGCGACGCGCGCCATGGTCGCCACGAGCTCCCACTCGCTGAGCTCCTCAGACCAGGGCGGGCCAATCCTACTGACCAAGAGCGCCGTGGTCGATGTTATGCCGCCCCCGTATGCTGCGCCAGAGTACCGCTCCGTGCGGCTCTACCCAACGCAGATGCGGTTTGTCACGGGTATTGCAAAGGCGTACGATGATGACTTCCCTCCCGAGCTGAGCCCGTTGGTCCAGAGAGCCGACTTTGAGACGGCGATCAACCAGATCAACAATACGATGAAAGACTACTGGCCCTGCTTCTTCTGCATGTGCTGTGGATACGTGTGCTGTCCGTGCACGCTCGGGATTTCCTTACTCTGTCCCAATCTGTGCATCAAAGACGTACGACAGATTAATATGTTACGGCGGGGACGTCGCCACTATCGTCGATGCTAATGATGGGCGTCGCCACCATCTTCGAGGCTAATGATGGCTTTTTTCTTCACAGGCCGAGCAATACGTCCGTGCGCTCGTCAAGCGCATCAACAAGCGCCCTTGCTTCGCCAAAGTTGGTGTCGAGTGGCGGGTCGTGAGGAAATGCGGGCGTTCGTGGATCGATATTTCTTACCCAACGACGAACAAACCGATCTTAGCCGAGGTATTCCATACCCGTCCACATAGCTTATTTGGTCGGCGGTGATCTCATCGAGATGTGACAATGCAGATCTCGTACCAGGCGCCATTGCTGGGATTCGATCCGTCTGGCGGTTCGTCGTCTCTCACACGGTCATCCCACACAGCGTCCAACGGCGGCGCGGCAAGCACGAAACGAACTGCAGCGTCGCCCTTGATCGTAGGTGAGTAAGAACATATCCGTGCTTGCCCATCAGGTCCTGGAAGGCAGCATCGTCAGTCATTCTACGAGTACAAAATAGTTCATGTGCCACGCGAACTGAGCAGTCGTTGCCGTGGGCTTCCATTCTTGTTTGTGTATTTCTTGGGTGCGTGCCAATTCAACTTCTTCACGGCAACGCGTACTTGATCGCGCTGATCCAACGAATCGTGGGAACTGTTGTAAAGTCTATCGATTCCTCACGTGCGTGGGAGCCTACGCCGCGTTCTACGTATTGCCTCTCGTTCAAAATGGAAGCCTTTCAGATACTAACCATGATACTGTTTTCCTCATCACTCTTCGCTAAAATGTACGTACCTTGACGACGGCTTGCTTTACTGGATGGTGAGAAAGCTGCGCAAAGTGTTCCGGAAATGACCGAGACGCTGAGTAAACTTGTCACGGTTGGCGGCTTCCAGGTTCGGCATGATCTCCGAGAATAACGACGTGAAGGCTTCTTCAATCAACGGATGGTTGTCCATTGGCTGCGAACCAACCAAGACTTGCTGATACGCGTTGAGAGCATCCTCGCTGCAAAGCGTCAGACTTAAGATAGGTCGCGAGAGTGCCCACTGCGAGGAAGCATCACCGTAGACGAGGAGATCAAACAAAGCCGACAACAGCGACGACCACATCTTCGGGTTGTTCTGAGCATGAGCCACCAGAGCATGCTTCGTCGGTGTATCGCGTTTCTTCTTCATTTCGTGGTAGTAGAGCGTGGCGAGATGGTCCACGGCAGTGGCACACTGTGCTGCGATACCCAAATCAATCGAATTGATCCCCTCGTGCAATGATTGCACAAGCTGACCAAAGATGCCACCATCCAATGCGACAACCGACGCGAGCTGGTTGCGGAAGAGGATCTCCAGGAAGAAATAGTACGAGTTCTTCACTTTCGGGTAGTTCATGAGGTCTTCGTGTGGGATGGAAAGCACCAACTTCAATGCAACTTCGAGAGCGGCATCCAGTGACTGGTCGTTGTACAATTTGAATACGCCGAAGTTGACGTAGTTTCCTCCAAGAGCCCGGTACAAGATCCCAAGGCACAAAGATACACCTTTGTACTTCTGGGCATACGGGTTCTTGCCGACTCCAACCTGATGTATTCTCGAACCATACGCGACGACCACACTGCTCAGCTCGCGGAAGAGAAGGATGCCATTTGCCGAGCTCTGGTCAAACATAACACGTTGCGCTTTATTGTACGCAAGTTCTTGAAGAAACTTGAGCAAGGCAGTCATGGCAAGAGGATGGTCGAACAATTCTTCAGCCGCACGCACGAACACCGGGAAGTACGTTGGGTACAGGAAGTCGAAGATGCAGCTGAATGTGCGGCGACTATGAGTCTGCTGGACAATGCCACGCAAGTCTCGACAAACCCCGATGACGGCCTCACGAGCTTCAGGCTGCCGATAGCTCGGAGCTTGCATGAGCTTGTTCAACACGTCTTCTATCGGACTCATGAACCGTTCAAACCGCTCTGAAGATTCATCGAATGCCGTCGTGAACAGCAAACGAGCAATTGTCATGTGGAAAGTTGTGCGGTGCCTCGTGTTTGCCGGAATTGCCAGGAACGGGAACTCCTCAGCAGTGTGATGCCCTATCAAGTACTGCACGGTTTCCAGTCCCAGCAGCAGCTTTCCCGACGAGTAACCCGAGGCAATTTCGAAGAAGAGGTCGAGCGTTTTGCTGATCACGATTTCGTCTTCTCCCCAGAACTTTAGGTTGTTGCCAATTTTCGTGACGATCATGTTCACGACAACAGTGTGATCCCCAAAACCCATGCGCTCGAACATTCGGAGGTAAGCCTTGCTCTTTGCGGAAACTGTCCCTTCACTTGTAGCTGTCTGTGGCGAATCGTTCATTCCTGCCGATGGAGGTGGTGCTGAAGGCATGCCGTGCTGCTCACCGATGTAGCTCTTTCTGAAACTACTGAAGTAGTAGAGGAGCGCCAGTTCGAAGTGAAGGCTCGGTCGTTCAGTTCCTCCTGAGCTGATCAACCTGTGTTCCGTGAGCTGCATCGCCCTGAACACTCGTTGCGACAAATCTGCATCGACAATTTCGTCGCCTTCGGTGGAATTTGCTGCGTACGCTTGACCACCGATAATCGAGCCGTTAATGTAGATCAGCCAAGCCATCTGCGTCTCTAATGCCGCAACTCCCTGTTGAAACGACTCGTCGGTCATTCCTCCGCCGTTTTGCTCCATGATACCGCAAACCTCAGCGTACCGAGCAATAATCGGGTCGAATATTGAGACGACGTACTCGCCAGTTTTCTGGTAATTGAAGTGACAGAGAGTTGGAAGCTTCTCCAGCTGCTCGAAGAGTCCACCTTCGTCATCAAGTGGATTGTCCATTGTTTCGTCGGCTGCACATTGCTCCGCTGAATCCAGTCGTGACTGAATGTAAGCTTGAATGACTTGAGGAACACTTGTGTCAAGGAATGTGGATGTTGTCGGCGAACCTGGCCGGGCATCCAGTCGCACGTACGGCAGCGCGGCGACCAGTCTAGCCCAAAGACCGAGAAGGTAGTGCGTCGAGTTGGCAGACCATTGCCACTGGCGGAACGATTTGATGGTGAAATCGGGCGTCATATCCATCCACTCTTGAAACGATTCGACCTTCATAAGCTCGGACAACTGGTAGTTCGACTTCATGCGACCCAACAGGCGGCAAAATTCGTGGTAGTTTTGCTGCTCCGATAGTCCTTGTTGAGTGGACAAAATGGTGCAAATGCCTTGAACTAGCTGGGACAAGAAGGAAGCTCGATCTTTGTCAGTCGCGAACAAGTTTCGGCGGACAGAGGCAAACAGCATGAGCGTCTCCAAACATTTCGCCGAATTCGGTTCGTGGCTACCAGCATAGTAGTCGAACAGCAGCCGCATGGTCTGCGGATCCTGAATCACCTGTCGCCACCCAGTGGGTACTTGGATAGAACCAGTTTCATCGGTGGATTCATCCGGGTTTGTTCCGATAAAATCAAACGACAGACACTTGATCGCGAGGCCCAACGCGAAATCCCCCATTCGCTGCTCCTGGTCCTTGGTCGCACCGCTGATGTTGTGCAGTTGCAGCTGCTTAAGCGTCGTCAGCGAGACCTGGAAAATGCGAAAAAGCGCGTCTTCGCGGAACGAGACCGCAATCTTTCGGTGAAACGCCACGTTGCGTCCAGCCACAGGCAAATTCATCTCGGTCACGAGCTCGTTCAGGATCTGGAGCCCGATGATGCAATGATCAACCGTCGCTTGCAAGAACTTGGTCACTTCGTTGACGATTTCGCGATGCTGGTCGTCATCAAACCAGCCAAACTTGGTCAAACGACAGAGCATCTGGATCAGCGATGTGGTCACAAACTTCTCCATCGTCGGGCCTTTCTGCGCCAAGTAGCCCAGAACATAGTTGCCTACACACACCGCGAGAAATCGTACAGTTCAGAACATTTGCACCCGCAACTTGTCTATCCAGCAGGAGCAACGTACGGATATCCACGCGCTGCGGCGACGTGAAGTTGTTCCAGTGAGTCGTGATCAGCTTGGTCAGCGACGTGCTCGCCACCAGTAGCGCGTACGGCGAGCTCGAGTGGTCGAGTACGTACTGACATTGCGGAATGTACTCGGCCGAGCTCTGCAGGATGAGCACCGACTGCTGCGCGTGGCTGCGCTCGCCTTCGTTGCCGCCTTCGTAGAGGACTTTGCACAGCACCTCGAGGTTCTTGAGTTGGGACGCGTCCATCGTTTCTTAGGATTCGGATTCCCTTGTCCTTCTCACACGCGGATAGATCCAACGCTGCGGCGCTTGGAAGAGCACTCGGTCGGCGCGCTCGTTTCCTTTGGTCGCTTTCTCTCTATCTCTCTCGCGCTGGAGAGGGGGGAAAGCTAACAATGTAAAGAGAGGCAACCAGAGTGTTGATCGCACGTGTTGGTGTCCGGAAGGTTAGCACTTCGTGTCGGCGTCCGGGGATAACTAGTTGGAGGCCCGAGAAAGGTGTTGCACTTCTGTGGGGGACGAGCAACCCTTGCACTTGGTTGTTGGTTCTGTTGGTGTTTGCTACCCCTGTTGGGACGGCAGCGGGGGGTTGACTTCGAGAGCCAAAAACCCAACTTCGCAAACGAATAGGACCAGGCAGCGAGATGACTTCAACTGGGCAGAATCCTAGTTTAGGGTGTCACGTTTCCGACATTTGAGGCGACGCGATCTTGACAGAAAAGTGAAGCCATCAGGCCGAACGCGAGGCATTGGGGAGCTGAAATCAAGGGGACTGGTTGATATTACTATGGTACAATGAGCTACTCGTCAGCAAATCCTATCGGCTACTACGTGCGCTCGGTTCACTCCGAGTCGCAGACACATCTTTGCTACTCCAAAATCAAAATGGTGTCTCACGTCGTCCTCGGGGTCGTGATGTGCAGCCTCCTCGAAGAGCGAGTCTTTGCCAGCGAGTTGCCTTCTTCATCCGGCGTCGGTGGGTTCTGGACGTCCGACAACTCCATCTCGAGCAGCTGGACAATATCCTCAAAGTTTGGACGGCGCAAAGGGTCCTGATGCCAGCAGCGGCGCATGATCTTCGAGAACAAGGTCGGGCAGTCAGCAGGAATCTCTGGTCGGTGGCCTTCAATGACGGCTTCCGCGACAGCCATGACACTGCCAGGGATGTCGATGTACGGTATCTTGCACGTGTACAGCTGCCAGCAGATGATGCCAAAGCTGTAGACGTCAACCTTGAGGGAGTACTCAGACTTGGCTTCGTCCTGCAAAACTTCTGGTGCCTAAAGAGCAACGTTGAGATCAGAATTTCGAAACCACCCAAGCCAAGGCAATCGAAAAGAGCGCCAACTTACCGCCCAGCAAGCGCTTCCAATGTTGGTGGTCATCTGCAGCGTCAGATCGAAGGACGGGAAGAAATTCGGTTTCTGCTTGATCAATCCTTCCTTTCGGAAAAGTCGAGATTCACCAAAGTCGGCAATCTTTAACATCTCTTGGTTTGAATCGAAGATGCAGTTGAGGGGTTTCAAATCACTACATCATCAATCACAAGGTATCAGAAATACCGTCACGAATCAAAAGCCGAAAACAATGTGCGTACCGGTGGATGATCGGGATGGGGAGACCGTGCAAGAACCGCATGCCCATCGCAACCATGTGAGCGTATCGGAGCGTGCGTTCGTAGCCAAGGTCGTCCGTCGTGTCGATCACGTCTTGCAGTGTTCCACCACCCAGATACTCTGACAGGATGTACAGATTGTTTCCAATTGTGTAGCACCCGTATGTCATCATCACGCACGGATGCACCAACTTGGACGCAAGATAGGCTTCCTCTTTCATCTCCTCCAAAGTCTCGAATTGCGTGTGCTTGAACGTCTTCACGGCGACGTCAATAGTATCCGAGGCTGAATCTTCGAGAGTGCGCTGTCGCCACTTCGCACGAAGCACGATCGCAAAAGAGCCTTCGCCAAGGATCTGTAGTGGTTCCTCAAACTCGATGCTGTGGGGGTCTATCGCCTTCAACGACAGGCCAAAGTCAAATGCGCGCCGGCAACGATGGTAGTTCTTCAGCGTAATCAGAGCAGTGGCTACTCCAAGGACATCAAACACCCACTGGAGGCCGAACAACACGTTGATGGAGATGTGCTTGTTCGACTGCAAGATGGTTAACGTGATCAAGCTGCCCCAGCACACGAAGAACGCCAGCAAATAGGAACGCGCCACACTGTTGAGTCGTCCTGTCGCTGACATGGGGTAGGCACCACCAATTGTTCGCTTGAACCGCACGTAGAAGATGAAATTGAACGCGAATGCCAAGAGCGGGTAGTACACATACAAGATGAGACGACACGTCGGGTATAGGCAGACCTCAAAGTCCTTCGACGACGCTGAACTGTGATCGCGATAGCCAACCAGCGCCAATGTGATCGAAGCGAGGAATGATAGCAGCATGACGTTGATGGTGTACGAGCGATACCGACGGTCTGAGCTCTGCGTGTCCACAAGTACATCGGCGTATGATACCACGGATCGATACAGGTTGAAGGCGATCGCGCACGTGAAGGAAATTTGGCCGAAGTTGAAAAAGCACTCGCAAAGACAAAAGATGATGCTGAGGTTCTCACTCATGTGTGGGGAAGTGAGCTGTACACGAAGCAGGGAGGTAATCCAATACCCGGTCTGGAAACTGCTCAGCTCCAATACCAGTGGCATCGAATATGTTCGAAACGACTTGAAAGTAGCGTGCATACCGATCACCACCAGTGACAGCCACAACGACAGCGACATCAGCAGGCAGTGGACGTAGGTGTATACCTTAAATGGCATTTCGTCTCCCCGTGAGGTCTCGTGCTGCACAGGAGGAGATGTCGTTTTCGGCTTCAACAGATCAAGACCGGAGCGCCCGGTCAGTGGTGGCGCTGTTCCGTTCATCCTGCCGGTAACAAAATACGATGCCAAACTCCCGGATCCGCTGCTGGCTGATGAATCAGAGCTGGAAAGTTTGGTGGTGGAGGTTTCGTCGGAACCAACGTCGCCGACTTCACTGAGACCGTAATTTGGTGCTACAGTCTGGATTAGCGTCGGTGCTGTCGTCGATCTTGTCGTTGGCGTCTCCGCTGATGCGTCTGGACTCCCTCCCGTCTCAGGCGGTACAGTTGTGTCGGCTGGAACTGTCGAGTTGGACGTGGAATTGAAACCTCTCTCATTGTTAGCTTGGACGCGAGTCTTCACGCCAACGTTGGCAATCAGCATCGCTGCCACGATGAAGGCTGTGAGTGTGAGGCCGATGCACATCGCGAAGATCGTAAACTTCTTTCTTGTCCGCGCGCGGTGCTGGTCTTTCTGGATCATCTTCTTGCGGATCGCATCCTGTGTTATCCTTCGCTGAATACGTCTCCTACGCTTCTCTTCTTCGTCTTCCAGGATCACCTCGTCGTCACCTTCGTGTCGCTCAGGCACGTTATGGAGTGATCTCCGATTGTCGTCAGCGGGAGGCGTCTCTGGCTGCGCGACGTACACACCACCATTTTCGTCCGCGTACGTTTGGCGCATGGACGATGATCGCATAGCGTTCGCGCCGGCCGGGGCTCCAGTAGATAGACGCCCATCTGGGTAGTAAACCGAGGAAAACCGGTTCGACGAGAGCGACGAGCTGTACGACTCCAGGATCGTGCGCATATACATATCTTGGTCAATGGAGAAATCTTGTTCTTCTTCTTCGCGCTGCCGTTTCGAAGAGGAGAAAGGCATCATGCGCTCCCACCAGCTTTTCCGTTTCGGTCCTAGCGCTGACGGCGACGTCGATGACGACGACGACGACGACGCGGACGACGACGCCATACTTTGCGTGACTGCGGTGCGGTCGCTCAAAAGCCTCAGCGGACGTGGAATCGGCTCGACCTCGCCCTCGCTCGAGGCGACGTCGACTTGCGTGTCTTGTTCTTCGACTTCGTCGTTCGTCAATGGCTTCGCGCTCGGCTCGGCACGGCCATCCGCCTCGGCCACTGCTCCGGATTTCGAATGGGATTCCATGGTAAGGCCAGACAGGGAGTAGGCATACACGAACAGGCCGCGTAGTGAGGGTGAACAGGAAGGCTTGATCTCTCGCCCAATTTAGTTCGCGTCGGTCGGTCTCACCGGACCCCAAGAGATTACGCGACCGCGAGAGAACGATACTAGACTGCAGCAAAAGACCTCGCGAAGTCGGCGGCGCGCAGGGAAAACTCTGACGGAACTCTCTAAGGATCGCTTGCTCGCTTGCGCTGGCTGCTACACTGCCGGTGGGGGAACTCGCGCAGCGACGCGGCCTCGTTCGATGTTTAGTCAGTCACTCTTAGGCGTTGTGTCTCGCTGAGGAGAAGCGGAGGAGAGACCGTGAGGAGGAGTCACTCGCATGAGGGACCACCGACATCTGACTTTCTGGACAACCATCGGCAACAACATGACGAGCTTCGACAGCTACTCAAACAGAAGCCCGAAAAACGTATTTATTGAAGTGAGTAGGGTTAACGATCCGAGAGCTGATAGGGTACCTTGGAATCTGAGTAGAAATTGGGGAATTTCTGTCCAGTTGAAGGCAGTCTGTGTAGATTTTATCCAATCCAATCGGCCGTCCGAGAGATGCTCAAAGCTTGAAGTGAGCAGCTGTTCATCGAAAAAGAGTTCTTTTTGTTAGAATTAGGGTTGTGACTATTAATTTAAGGGAATACAACAAGATATCCCTAATCAATTTGATAAGAGGACATCAATATGGAGGCCGTTGGTCCCTTCGTCAATGCCGACCCGCCAAGTACTACGATAAGCTACATCAGGCTGACACTGAGCTTTCGGAGAGATCAGGGATGCCCCACAGATTCCACAGGCCATCTACGTCGTAGACCGTAGACTACGGTAATTGAATTTTCTTGTTTGGAGGTTGTGTGGACTCCAGACTCGAGATTTTCGACGAGAACGGAATGCGAGACCTCATCCTTCCCTGGTCTGTAGGATCACCTCAAGTGACGGTTTCGTACCCGCGAGGGAATCCAGTGCCGTTTAAAAGTGTTCAAGTTGGAGCCTTGACGAACCATAGCCTTTGGCAAAGGATTTGAGTTTATTCCACTGGCTTGGACTGCAAGCCAGTGGAATTTGGACCCTTGGCAAAGTGCAGACAAAATCTTGCTTGAGTGTCGTCCGTTCTCCTCCGTCCACATTGGTCCAATACTGTACAGTGGGAAAAGTTCAGGAAAAGTTCAACATGAACTGCCCAAGATCTTCGCGGGAACTTCCAGTTGAACACTTCTCGCTGTTTGACACTCTGATGGCCCACTATTTGGCCAATAAAAGGAATAGTTGACCGACATTGTGGATCCTAAAACAAAAAAGGGACAGTTCTTTCATTATTCATTCCAGAGCAATTATGCTATGTAATTCGGTTTTTGAAAAAATGGGGTTTTTAACAAGCAATCCGCGAGTCAATCAGCCCTGTTTCAGGAGTTGGCAATTTTGAAAATTTTCGAAAACTTACTTTGAGCGTATGAAAATTGCACCACGTAGAGCACGTATTTTTGTGTGAGGTGTACCTTACCCCATGTGCCCAAGTATTCGCAATTGTTGCGGAGTAATCGACGTCGACAGTCCTAAATTTTGTACACTTCACGATAATCTAGACAGTACCGTCTAAATAATCGTACAGTCCAGAGGCAAGCACTCGTGATCTTAGTTTCTTTTCTCAGACACCGCGCCTGGCCGAGCCGCAGGACTTAGATGCGGGGGTGGGGCAGGCCGCGCAGCGGCGCCCCCCGAGCGAGGCGAGAGAGGGGCGGGTCCACCGTCTGTGAGTCCCTCGGCGAGAGCCAAGGGGCTAGTGTCCTGCTGGTGCTGTGGCAAAATATGAGAAAACGAATTCAAGTCGAGAAGACGGACTTCCCAGTCAGTATTCGACCGTATTGACAGGGTTTAGAATCCGTTCCAATAGTTCCTCGACGGGTTGCGCGGTCTCGCGGCCATGGCGGTCATGTTCCACCACGCTGGTTATTTCCGCGACCTCAACCTGGGGTATTGAAATCACTGAATCTAACTAAAACCCAATCTTTTTCAAAAACCCAATTAGAAAACACCTCATTCATTTCAATTAGCCTAGTCCCTAGCCTGGGTATTGGTCTAGCACCAGTCATGATTGACCAACACTCTACATAGATTGCTTGGCTCGAATGATCTGGACGGGATCCAGAGAGGATAACGCATTCGCCGAAGATGGCAGTCGATGAGAAGACGCCATTGCTGACGCAGGCGCTGCGCGACACCAAGAAGCCGACCAACGGCGATGCCGAGAGCGGTGAGGTGCCGCACAAGGCGGTGTCGCTCTGGGAGCTGCGCGTGCTGCTCACGCCATGTACGTACGCTATATGGATTCTGAATCACGAACTGAAACGGCTGTGTCCACTAAGTACCAATGCGCTTTACTTGCAGACTTTTGGCCCAAGACGTGGGGGCTTCGTCTCCGAGTCGCGCTGTCATTCGTGTTCATGTTTGCGTCGCGTGGCTTCCGCATCCTGTCGCCGCTGTTTCTGAAACAGGCCACGAACGATCTCACGCAGACCCAGCTCACCCACTTCCCTCTTGCCCCCATGGTGCTCTACTGCGTCGCGCTCTTTGGATTCTCGTTCGCCAAACAACTGCAGACGTATATCTACATGACCGTCAAGCAGCACGCCTACCAGGATGTTGCCGAGAATGTACGTGCCGAAAAGGCTTGGCCTCTCGGGGACGACAACTTGCGTAGTTACACTCACTTTGTGAACTGTAGCTCTTCGGCCATCTGCACAGTCTCTCGATGAACTGGCATCTGTCGAAAAAGACCGGTAAAGTGCTGCGTTGCCTGGACCGCGGGTCCAGCAGCACGGACGGCATCGTGAACGTCGTCTGCTTCCGCCTGTTGCCGACACTCGTGGAGCTCGTGGCCGTCTCGCTCGTGTTTGTGTTCTCGTTTAAAGAACACATTCTGTCAGTTGTGTGTATCTCGAGCGTCGTGCTCTATGTGCTTGCCACGGGTTTCGGCACGCAAATCCGCTTGAAGTTTAAGAAGCAGACAAATGAACACGACAATAAGGCCGGTGAGAAGGCCGTGGATTCGCTCACCAATTTTGAGACGGTCAAGTACTTTTGCACGGAAGACTACGAGCTCCAGCGGTATATGACCAGCATCAAGCTCTTCCAGTCGTCGATGCTGTCCACGCGGGGCCTCCTGAATGTCATTGTCACGGTGCAGCAGCTGATCCAGCGCACGTGTCTGTTTATTTGTCTCTACATCACGGGGCGCAACATTTTCGCGGGCACCATGAGCGTCGGTGACTTTGTCGCGGTCACCATTTACATCGACAACATTTTCAAGCCGCTCGACTCGCTGGGGAACATCTACAATACGATCGTTCAGTCGTTTGTGGACATGGAAAACCTCGTGGAGCTGCTCCAGGTCGAGCCAGGCGTGAGCGACTCGCCGTTCGCTCGGCCGCTTCAAGTGGACCCAACGCACAGCTCAGTCGAGTTTAAGAGCGTGACGTTCAACTACCCGAGCCAGCCGGTGGACAACGGCTTAAAGCAAGTCAGCTTTTCCGTGCCCACAGGCCAGACATATGCGATCGTGGGCACGACGGGCTCCGGCAAGACGACGATTAGCCGTCTGTTGTTCCGCTTTTACGACGTGCTCAGCGGCCAGATCCTCATCAACGGGCAGGACGTGACGGCCGTCACGCAGAAGTCGTTGCGCAAGAGCATCGGCATTGTGCCACAAGACACGGTGATGTTCAACGACACGATCCGATACAATGTGCGTCGCCTCGTTGTGCGCGATACCGAAGCTTCGCTGCTGTTCGTCTCACTCTCATTTTTGTGTGTTTGTTCAATGTAAAGCTGTTGTACGGCCGTTCGGACTGTGGCGACGACGAAATGGTCGCGGCCGTGAAGGCGGCCAACATCTACGACCTCATCATGACGCTGCCCAAGCAGTTTGATACGGAGATTGGCGAGCGCGGGCTCAAGCTCAGCGGTGGCGAGAAGCAGCGCGTCGCAATCGCCCGATTGATCCTCAAGAATCCGTCGGTCGTCGTGCTGGACGAGGCCACTTCGTCGCTGGACACGGTCACGGAGAAGAGCATCCACGAGGCGCTCGAGGTGGCGTGCAAAGGGCGCACGACGCTCATCATCGCTCATCGCCTGTCGACAGTGCGCCACGCGGACAAGATCTTGGTGGTGCAGAAGGGCGAGATCATAGAGGCCGGTCCGCATAGCGAACTGGTGGAGATGCCCGGCGTGTACCATAATCTGTGGGTCCAGCAAAGCAAGGAGCACAACGAATAACACAAGGAAGGAGTCTTCACCATGCATGAAGAGGGCCTGTGGATACTGATACAATCTCACTGCGAAGATGTATGGATGGCGTTCGACTCGGGGCTTGTTCTGTCCGTTGTATCTGTACCAGTATGTCGAATGTTACAGTACAGTGTACATCCACCACCTCTTGCAGTTGATATGGCTACCTCCACTTGGATCTCGAAGCGCCGCATCAGTGAGCGTCGATTGGGCAGGCCGCGACCAGCCGCGCGAGTTGTCGATGAACAGTCACATCCAGTAACGCGCCATTTGCTACTTGACCTGCTCATCACAAGGCGACATTTCGAGCCCATGGTGCACGATGGGCGTCAACTGTGGCGGTGGGGCGTCGCCGCGCTTGCCATCGGCCGCGCTGCGGGCTCCCAGCACAAAGAGAGCACAGCAGTCGAGAGCGTGGTACGTCTGGATGTGAAGCGCTTTGCAAGCGATCCAGAGATACTGCGGCTGCAAACGGTGTACCTCAACAGCCAGCGTCGCCTGGCGCTCGCGCAGACGGACGAGAGTCCACTCTCGCTCGCGAGCGTCGTCCAGAGTCTCGCGACAAACACTGCGTCCAGTATCTCGTCAAGCGACGGCGCGACCAATGCCAACGCCACCGCCAACGTGGACCAGGCAGTGGAGATGCGGATCCGTACGGGCGAAGGCTCGCACACGATCACCGTCTTCGTTGGCGGCCAGGCACGTGAGTTAATCATCGACACGGGCAGCGGCAAGACCGCGTTCGTCTGCGAAGGCTGCCAGGCGTGCGGCTTCAAGCACCAGCACGCGCCCTACCGGCTGACCAACAATTCCCAGTACGTTGCCTGTGACGTGCAGCGCCCCGGTGACCCAGAGCAGGGCGGTTGCATGGAGTGCACTGGCTCCAAGTGCCGCTATGGCCAGCGGTACGTGGAGGGAGACTACTGGGAGGCGTTCAAGATGACCGACGAGATGACGTTCGCGGCGCCCGCTGCCCTGAGCCCGCACGCGCTCAAGGCGTCAGTCGAGTTTGGCTGCATCTACAAGCAGAACGGGTGCTTCACCCAGCAGTCGTCGGACGGTATCATGGGCTTCTCTCGCCATCCAGACTCGATATTTGAGCAGTTTTACAGACAGAAGGCCACGCAATCGCGCGTGTTCGCGCAGTGTCTGGCTGCTGATGGCGGCGCGTTGACCGTCGGTGGCGTCGACATGCACTTGAACCGCAGGCCCGTGGTGTACACGCCGCTTCGAGACACCGGGTACCAGTACTGGACGGTGTCGCTAGAATCGATCTCGATCGGCAACGTGCCGCTCGCTGTGAACAGTGAGGTGTACAACAAGGAGCGCGGTTGCGTATTTGACAGCGGCACCACGTTTGTGTACCTGCCAACAGCGTCGAAAAACGCGTTTATCCAGGCGTGGCGCCACGCACGCGGCGGCAGCGACCAGTACTTGCCGCTCAGTGACACATTTTACCGTCTAGACGCCACAACACTGAGCTTCCTCCCGTCGGTCTGCTTCCACTTCCCGAACCACGCCCAGCTCTGCATGAAGCCTGAGGCGTATCTATACAAGCTGGCCGAGAACGAGTACGCGGGCACGATCTTCTTCGGCGACATGGCCCACTCGACGATCATCGGCGCGAGCGCGCTCATGCACCACAACATCATCTACGACGTAGACAACAACCGCATCGGAATGGCGGACGCCGACTGTGACGCCACGCCGTCGACTGTCTCGGCCGAGAGCATGATCGCGCTCGAGCTCCATCCAGACGGCGACACGTTCGCTCCTGCGCACAGTAGCGAGTACTGGGCGCACGTGTCGCTCGCAGCCGTCGCGCTGTTCGCTGTGGCAGGGCTGGTCGTCACTGTGTGGGAGGAAGTTGGTCGAAAATCGGATGTAGTCACGACGGCCAACGGGTCAAAGTCGGCACCTTCGCCGGGGCTTCCAGTTGTTCACACTGCGGAGGAGGAAGGCACCGACTTTGCGTTTTTCCTCATGCCTGATGACGAGTAACGGAAAGAAGCTCAGGATACCGTGAGGGCCAAACGTTTCTATCTTTTAGAATAAAACACCACACTCTAGCCGCTGCTCCACAAAAACGACTAGCACTAGTACTGTCTTGTTCTTATCCCAGTGCAACATCCATGGTCATCATCACGATGAAGCCGATGATCACGCCGAGCGTCGCGAGCTTCTGGTTGCCGCTTTGCGCGGTCTCTGGGATCAGATCGTCCACAACCACAAAGATCATCGCGCCGGCGGCAAAGGACAGCGCGTACGGAAGAATCGGCTTCACGTACATGACGGCGCCAGCGCCAATCAGCTGCACATACGAATAGAAGGAGCGTGAGCGTGTATTTCCACCATCACTAACAGGAATGGATGGCCACGTACACCACCAATGGGCTCAACCAGACCGCTGAGCTGACCCCACATGAACGCCTTGAATGGGGACATGCCCTCTCGGCGCAGCGGCATGGACACGGCGAGGCCCTCGGGAAAGTTCTGCAACCCGATGCCAATCGCGAGGTTGACGGCGTTCGAGAAGCTCGCGCTCGGGCTCTGGCCCACGCTGCCAAAGCCCACGCCGACGGCCATGCCCTCGGGCAGGTTGTGCAGCGTGATGGCGATCACGAGCAGCAGCACGCGGCGGAAGCTGTTCGGAGCGGCAGAGTCGCCACCGCCGTGCGAGCGGACGCCGTACATCGCCATCGGATCGGGCTCCACGCGTCCGTGCGCGAGCGAGTGCTGCTGGTCGTAATCGTCGAATTTCTTCTTCATGTCCTGCGGCCCCGCGAACCACTTCTCCAGCGTGGGCAGCACGGCCTCGGTGGCGAACAGCGTCAGCGCGCCTAGCGCAACGCCCACGGCCGCGGGCACGAACGCCCACTTCTCGCCGTACAGCTCCGACTCGGCAGCGATCTCGATCGCCGGGGCCAGCAGCGACCAGTACGACGCCGCAAGCATCACGCCACCTGCAAAGCCCTACCAGCCAAGTCGCCCACACCAACGATCGCATGAGTACGTAGCTCGTCAGGGCGATATAGATGTCTAGAGCGAGTAGGAGTGTATGCGCACCAGCATGCCGTCCAGGATCTTCTGGCTGGTCTTTTTATCCTCCACATCCAGCACAAACACCATCGCCGAGCCCTAGCCAACACACAGCTTCCGTGTAAGAGGTCTATCGGTTCATTTGAGCAGCTCCGTTTTGCGGTTGCTCCATCCTCACCAGCGCCGTGAGCCCCCAGGTGACGAGCGTGCCCAGCAGTGCCTGTACAACCGGGTGCTGGTCTGGGATCATTTTTGTCGTGGCTCTGTGGGTGTGGTGGAGGTTGACACGCACGCGGTCCGGCGCTCTCTGATGTGGATACTGTTGAATGCTCGGGAGTCGCGAGTAGGTCACTTGGAGATTCACGTCAGCACATCTTCACGGACGACATTTTTATGTGGATCACACTACACCAAGATGACGTGGTCCACATGAAAGTGATCACTTGAATCTTGAAGCGACGCGTTTTCTTATTCAGCCCGATGGAGCGCAAGGTATCGACTGCGTCGGTGGCGACGGCACGGCGACCAAGAGCGGCGACGCCATCCACCGCTGCGTCCACTACGCCTCCGCCTAGTGGCGAGAGCCGCGTATCGTACGACGTGGAACCGCGCGTTCGCCACATTGAGCAGCAGCTCCAGGACAACCTGCCGGCAGAATGGCGCGCATTCGCGGGGAAGCCGCCGCAGCTCCAGTACTACGACAAGACCATCAATACGTTCCGAGAGAATCCAGAGCTCAAGCCGAGTGCAGCGTACATGAAGTACGCTGTCAAGCAGCTGCGTACACAGATGGAATTGTGAGTAGATTTGGAACCGGAGACGTGGAATGGTGTTTGTTCATGGGCTATTCAATTGCTCAACACAGAGAGAAACTGGGCGTGCTAACGGATGAGGATCTGCGCACGATTGTGCTCCAAGAGTGGCACACAGACATGACGCGTAGCGTGTGGCAGACGCGGCTGAACCGCCACAATAGCAGAGATGGACCACTAGTGCGACGGTCGAAAAGCGGCGTGATCACAGTCACTGCTCAGCCACGCAGCGACGAGAAGGCACATGTGGTCGATGAAATGGCTCTAGAGAAGAAAGCTACTCGAAGAGCTAACCCGTGAAAATATCGCTTCTTTGGATAGTCTACCGTTCGTTTACGGTGAGACATTGACGCTTTCGTGGTGGACTGTGAAGCCCCCATGATGAGCCACCGCGGATTACCAGTCCAAGTATGCGAAAGCCACTGGCATGCTCTCACTGCCAGCTCACCATCTTCACCATATCAACGTACAACGTGCGAGCTTTCGAGGATTTGATCCTGGGTAGCATGACACTTGTCTAGTCAGCATCCATGAAGGGTCTTCCCCAGTGGCACCAACTCGCGAAAATGGATCTTATCGAGCTCATGACGCCCAAGCGTAATTTCATTGAGTGAGTTGGAGTACTGCATTACCAAACTCTTCAACCTGCTCTTCACATTTAGACTTAACCGTCGCATGAACGCCGACGGCATCTCTAGTGCCATCGCCACGGCCGCACTGTCAAACGGCTACGGTTGTTGATGATGATTCCTCTGAACCTGCACCATCTACAAGTGGAGCCCGACGGTGAGAACACATCCAGTCACTGGGCTTAGAGTGCCGTGTGTTGTCGAAGAGCGAGCCGAGTATGTCCAAGTGAGCAATTATGACTGGGCCGCCTGGGACCGGCATGTCGGTGTGCCTCTACTATTTTTTCAGGAATTTTGATCCAGGCTATCTGTAACCTCGGAGCAACATATCTACATTGACGACAAGAACATTAGTGGTTGTCGTCGACTCCCAAACGACGACGATGAACTATTTTGGTCGTTCGATTTGTGAATTCGGTCGGTCCGACGGGTACAGGGTGACAGGGTCACTGCATGATCTCAGCATGGTTCTTCTTGCAAGCACCCAAGTGGGCTCGTAGTGAGATACGCTCGTGGATGCCCGGATGAACAAGCCATAACTACCCAAGTCCAGCATAAGAATCGCACCTATAGCTATCCACCTCTCAGCAGCGACGAGGCTTTTCTCAAGTGTCAAGGTACACTTCAGTCTATATTGTGTGCGTTTGTGTCTATCTGCCAACGAGGAAGTTGAAGATGTCTCCTTCTTTAACGACATAGTCCTTTCCCTCGACGCGCAGGCAGCCCTGCTCCTTCGCCGCCTTCATGCTCCCAGCCTTTTCAAAATCGTCGTACGCCACTGTCTCGGCTCGGATGAACAAGCGTTCGAAGTCCGAGTGGATCACCCCCGCAGCGACCGGCGCCGTCGAGCCAGCGAGAACGTTCCACGCGCGAGCTTCCTTCTCACCGACTGTGTAGTACGTTTGCAGCTGCAGTACTTCCTTACTGGCACGAATTACCTTGGTCAGACCTGTTTCAGCAAGTCCGCTCTCCTGCAGATACTCAAGCTGGCTCTCGTCATCCTCGAACGAGGCAGCGGCTTCCTCGAGCGAGCCAGAGACCGTGATGCAGATATCTCCCTCGGCTTCGACTTGCTGACGCACGGCCTCTGTCATGGCATTGCCCGTGGCAGCGTCGTCCTCGGAAACATTACACAGGTAGAGCGCCTTCTTGGCCGTCAGAAGCTGCAGCCGCTCGAATTGGAGCTGCTCCTCCGGCTTGTCGAAGGTGACATTCGACACGAGGTTGCCATCCTCAAGCAGCGGCTGCAGATGCTCCAGCACAGCGATCAGACTGGGCGCTGTCGGATCCACCGATCTATAGAGAACAAGCAAGCATTTCATCAGACGTTGTGCAGCAAGCCAAAATGGACACGAAAACTCACTTTTTCTTCTTGGCGAGATTGCTCAGGCGCTTCTCAACAGTTTGCAAGTCGGCGAGGATCAGCTCCGTGCGAATCGTTTCCAGATCGCGCAGCGGGTCCACCGTGTCCTCCACGTGGATAATGTTGGTGTCGTCGAAGCAGCGCACGACGTGAGCGATCACCGCCACTTGGCGGATATTGTCCAGGAATTTGTTGCCGAGCCCTTCGCCCTTGGAGGCGCCGCGCACGAGCCCGGCGATGTCCACGAACTCGAGCTGCGTCTCAATGACGCGCTGCGACTTTTCCACCTGCGCCAGCGCGTGGAGCCGCGGGTCGGGCACGGCGACGCGAGCGACGTTGGGGTCGATGGTGCAGAACGGGTAGTTGGCCGCCTGCGCATTTTCGGTCTTGGTGAGCGCGTTGAAGAGCGTGGACTTGCCAACGTTGGGCATGCCGACGATGCCGACCGACCGGTGGAAGCTTCGGGCGGCCGTGAGCCGCCAGGCTGGCGCACGAGCGCCGCCGCGCGTCAGCATTCGCATGAGCATTGGCATTGGCACAGCTGGTTGGCGCCGATTGGCATGGGGCTTACCACCTCAGATGTAGTGGGCCATTCCAGCGTCTTTCGCAGACTAAGGTGTGGGTCAGTTGTGGCACGAACATTGTCGTGGTAAAATACGCGTTAGATTACATGTGTACATTTAGTGCCACTGCTGACGCATCTCTTGGTGGCCTCCACAATCACTGATTGTCAATCCGCCCTCGACATCCATCACTCTTGGCCATAACCTTCGAGAATGCATAAGGAACCCACATCGTTGCACGCACCAGATGGTGAGCGTCAAGTTCAAAACAGCATCATCACACCTCTTGGTTCCGAATCTGTTCTGTGCATCTGCACTCCAGTTGACCAATCCCGTTGGCGGAGAGTGCCCACGCTCCTCCATCTGATCGAGGACGGCACCTCTTCCTTCCCTCCTCCATTCCGCAATTCGCGTTCTCAAGTCCTCTTCTCTGACGGTGCGATGAAGGTCATGCGCAGTCTCCTGGTGCTCAGCGCCGCGCTGCTCGCGAGCGTCGTCTCGGCCGACGCCGGGGCCAGCAAGAACGCCGCCGATCTTATCACCGCGCTGCCCAATTTCAACGGCACGGTGCCGTTCAAGCAGTACGCCGGCCGCCTCGAGCTCGAGGCCAAGGAGAAGCTCTTTTACTGGTACACCGAGAGCCAGAACAAGCCGAGCGAGGACCCGATCGTGCTCTGGCTGAACGGCGGCCCGGGCTGCTCGTCCATGGGCGGTTTCTGGACTGGTGCGTAAATGTGTGTCCTCATTTGTTCATCAACTGGACGCATAACTGACAGCTTTGATGGTTGATTTCCCTCAGAGAACGGTCCGTTCGTTGTGCGTCCAGATGAGACAGTGAAGACGAACCGCTACTCGTGGAACCGCAACGTCAACCTGGTGTGGCTCGAGCAGCCGTCGGGCGTGGGCTTCTCGGCTCCGCTCCAGAACGCGTCGTACTACAACGACGACAACGTTGCCGAGAAGGCGTACGAGTTCGTCAAGCTCTTCTTCGCCAAGTACACGGAACTTCAGGGCCGACAGTTCTACATCACGGGCGAGAGTTACGCGGGCATCTACATTCCGTTCTTGGTCGACTTGCTCGTCAAGAACCCGATCGAAGGCGTCAACCTCACTGGATACGCCATCGGTAACCCGTTCACGGACAACGACGTGGACGGAAACGCCTACTTGGACTACTACTGGTCGCACGGCATCTTCTCGCTCGAGAACTATGACGCCATCAACGAGCAGTGTGGCGACCGCGTCGGTGCCTGCATGAACGGTGACTCCAACTGCACCAAGCCTTGCCAGGCCGCCATTTCCGAAGGCTTTGCGGCTGCGGAGGAGGATCAATTCAACCCGTACTACATCTACGGCGACAAGTGCTTGCTTGGCAACGGCCAGGGCAGCTCGCTCCGCTACGTCAAGAAGCTTGACCCACCGACTACCGGTCGTGGCGACATTGGACCGTGCGCGGATTCGTTCACGGAGAAGTACCTTCGCCTGGAGGAGGTGCAGAAGGCCATCCATGCGGGCGATGTCTACGTCAACTGGACGGACTGTAGCGATGCCGTTTCGGAGATCTACACCCGCGCGGACACAGCACTGCCAAAGTACCGCAACTTCCTCGGCCACAACCTCAAGGGTCTCATCTACAGCGGCGATGCTGACTCGGTCGTGAACTTTATCGGCACGGAACGTTGGATCGGCAAGCACGGCCTCAAGCTCAACATCAAGAGCAAGTGGCAGGCGTGGTTTGGCCCAGACCAGCAGCTCGCTGGATACGTGCAGGACTACGAAGGCTTGACCTTCAAGACCGTCAAGGGCGCCGGCCACATGGTACCAGCCGTGAAGCCGCTCCACGGCTTGTACATGTTCGAATGCTTTGTCCTCGGTGACGAGAAGTGCGCCAAGCTGTCGTACCCGATCGACGAGGAGGAGTTCCAGGCCGGTCAATTCCTGGAGGTGGAACTCGCGCGCGTGGTCGCTCCTTCGCACGCTTCAATGGGCTTCGGCTTCGGCTCGGTCGTCGCGTTCGCGGTTGTGGGCTCCATCATGGCCGCGCTCGTCGTTGTTGGCTTCAAGAACTCGCAGAAGCGTGCTCGTTACGAGAGCATCAACTCGCGCGCGTAAATTGCTCCAGAATCCCAGAGTCTTTGATCCAAAACGTTCGAACATGACGAGACAGTAGCGTCAACAGGAACTATATTGTTCTATATTCTGACCAAAACAAATGAAACTCAGTTGTTTGACGGTTTCCTACTCTGATGGTTCAGTTCGTCCACATTTTCCACAGCAATCATCCACCAACGCCAAGTCGACCTTGATGGAAGATGCCGGTCAGCGATATTGCTGTGAGTGTGTGCACCGACATGAGGCACACTCGGTTCTCCTCAACGACTCAGTAGTCTGCGAGAGCGGCGGCATCCAGCGAGTCCGCAGTGACGTCCTGAGCAAGGACTCCTCACTTTCACTTTCGACGATGAGCTTCTCAGTGTAGACTTTCCTGATGGACTCCAAACTGTCGAGGCTGGTGCCACCAACCTGGCAGGCTCCTCACTCATTCCTGTCAAAAGATCCTGCGATAAAATTCCAGAGGCTGTCGCCAACATTCCCACAACGCACACAACACCAAAGCGGGCACGGGCCAACCAGCAAGCAGCTGACCAAAAGATCCAACTCACACGAAACAGAATGCGTTCTGCTCATCCTTTGCCCACAGCAACACCAATGCTTCAAGGTGGACGACGGCGCCCGTCCTGTTCCTCATTCATTCCCAACTCTACCCCCTCCTGCGCAGAAGCTTCGTCAGCTCACTAGCATCCGACCATGAAGCTCTCGCTGCTCACGTCCGCGGCGGCGCTGGCGCTCGCGGCGGCTACCGCCCACGCCAAGGACGCGCCACGCAACGACCACCAAGTGACGTCGCTGCCCAACTTCAAGGACCACGACAAGCTCTCGTTCGACCACTTCGCGGGCCAACTGGAGCTGGACACGGCCGAGAAGCTGTTCTACTGGTACGCCGAGTCGCAGGAAAACGCGGCGAAGGACCCGATCGTGCTCTGGCTCAACGGCGGCCCGGGCTGCTCGTCCATCAACGGCCTGTTCACCGAGAACGGGCCATTCGTCGTGGACAGCGACCTCTCGGTCAAGCTCAACGCGTACGGCTGGAACCGCAAGGCCAACGTGGTCTGGGTCGAGTCGCCTGCCGGCGTGGGCTTCTCGGCGCCGCAGCAGCCGGCCGAGTACTACAACGACGACGTCGTGGCCGACCGACTGCACCAGTTTCTGGGCAAGTTCTTCGCCAAGTACCCGGAGCTTCAAGGCCGCGACTTTTACATCACGGGCGAGAGCTACGCGGGCATTTACATTCCGTACTTGGTGAATGCGCTGGTGGACAAGCCGATCGACGGCGTGGCGCTCAAGGGTTTCGCGATCGGCAACCCGCTCACGGACAACGAGATCGATGGCAACGCGTACATGGACTACTACTACTCGCACGCGCTGGTGTCGCGCCAGACGTACCACAAGATGCTCGAGTACTGCTCGGACGAGATCGCGCAGTGCGCGTTCTCGCACAAGAACTGCTCGTCGCGGTGCGAGCAGGCGCTGGACGAAGGCTACGCCGCTGCGGCCCACGGCCAGTTTAACAACTACTACATCTACGGCGACATGTGCCAGCTGAGCAACGGCCAGGCCGGCTCGCTCCACTACAAGCGTGACAAGAACCACCCCACACCCACGACCCACCGCGGCGACATTGGGCCGTGCGCTGACACGTTCACGCTCAACTACCTCAACACGCCTGAGCTCCAGAAGGCCGTCCACTTGGCCGCGCCCATCGAGTGGGTCGACTGCAGTCCGTTCATCTCGCAGCACTTTGCGCGCGCCGACTCGTCGCTGCCAAAGTACCAGAACATCTTGGGCCGCGGGCTCAAGGCGCTCATCTACAGCGGCGACGCCGACTCGGTCGTCAACTTTATCGGTACGGAGCGCTGGATCACCGAGGACGGTTTGAACCTGAAAGAGGTTGAGCCGTGGAAGGCGTGGTTCGGCCCGGACCAGCAGATCGCCGGCTACGAGCAGGTCTACGAAGGCCTTACGTTCAAGACCGTCAAGGGTGCCGGCCACATGGTGCCCGCCGTCAAGCCGCTCCACGGTCTGAACCTGTTTGAGTGCTTCGTGTATGGCAACGATGTCTGCAAGAACTTCACGTATCCAGTGGACGCGTTCGAAGTGGAGACGGGTCTCGCGGTGGACGCCGAGGAGAACACGAAGAATGACGAAGACAAGAAGAAGATCCAAGACGATAAGAAGAAGGAGGACGACATGACGCAGCTGTCGGCTGCTGTGCGTGGTGCCTCTGTCCAGTCCAGCACCGTTGCTGAGAGCCAGTCAGCGTCGCCTGCGACGTTGCTCGTGGCCGGCGCCGCCCTTGCTGCGGTTGCGCTAGTCGCACTCAAGCGCAAGAACGAGATTCGTCGCCGCGGCTACGAAAACGTGCCGTTCGCTTCGACGATGTAAACGAGCGAGCGATGGTGTGCGCATCCATAGCCGACGCACCGCTTTTGAACAGGATACTCAATCGAACCATGTGGGGTCTACATTCCTCTTTGTTGATGAACGTGTCTATATAGTGTGGTCGGCGCCTCATCAAATTTCCACAAGCGCCTTCTTCGGGATGCGCGTGAGGAACTCGTTCACCCAGCTCGTTAAGTAGTAGTAGTCGCCAAACCCGTGGACGCCCGAGAGGAACCGCGACGAGCCGTCGCTGTCCTGGAACACGTGGGTCACGTCGCCGCTCGTGAGCTCCACTTTGACGAACGCGCCGCGCGGGCTCGCGATCGCGCGCACCCACGTGGGTGGCAGCGTCAGCGCCATGAGTTTGCGAACCTTGGGAGAGCCCAGCACGTACGGGAGCCACGCCGGCTGGATGCTGGTGAGCCCCACGTAGAGCACGTCCTGGTTGTCTTTTCCTTCCTTCGCAATCCAGAGGTTGTCCGGCATGCCCGGCAGGTAGGCAAAGTCCTCAAACTTCTTGGTCTTGAGGTCAAACTTGACGAGTTTGTTCTGGAAAGTCATCGCGACAAGCAGCGCCTTGCCCTCGTCCACGAGTTGAATTCCATTCGGGAACGCGAGGTCCTTGGCGAGGATTGACACCCGCGTGGTGACCGGGTTAAAGTGCAGCAGGCGGCCCGACGGCTGGCGCTCCAGCACGTCCAGCGTCACGTCACGGCGGAAAAAGCGGCGCGAAGACTCGGTGAGGTACACTTGTCCGTCATCCGCGACGGCGAGCGAGTTGAGGAACTTGACGCGGCGCGGGCCAACCGAGTTGAACACCTTCGTCATCTTCCCGTGCGCGTCCATGAGTCGCAGGCCTTTGTAGGCATCTGCTACGAGCAACATCATCGAGTTGGGGAAGAACGTTGGGTCTTCCATGCGCGTTACATAGCGCGCGTAGGCGGCGCCGTCCACAAACGCCAGACCGAGCGGGCGGCCGCAGATCGTCTCGCTCTCGGGCATGCCGCAGGTCGGCTCGTAGTTGCCCGTGCGGCCAAACTCGTGCATCGTGAGCTTCCCGGTCTTGTCGTCGCTCGTTAAGTAGACCACTCGGCCGTCGCGAAGGCCGGTGAACGCTCTCTTGCCGTCGGGAGACACCACGAGGTCCTCGGGCGCGAGCAGCTCACCTTCGAGCACGCGCTCTGCCGCCGCAAACACCTGGGAGTTGGGCGTGAGGCCGACGCCGCTGGCATAGCGCTCCTGCTGCTCGAGCGTACGCGGCGCAAAGTCGTATTGCAGCTCCACGGGTTCGACCGGTGCCGGCACGTAGTCTACTGCGAACGATAGCAGCCCGACGAGCAGCCCCAGGAAGAGCACGGGCTTGGAGATGAGCCCGCCCAGCGGCGACACGCGCGGCGTAGACGGCGATGGCGTGGTGGGTGTCTCGGTGGTGGTGGTGGTGACGGCGTTGCCGCTGTCGCTGTCGTTGGCAGTCGCTTGCTTCTTCGCGCGTGCCATGTTCGTTGACTTTGTTTGGGCACAATGTGTTGTCAACACTAGCAGCCACGTGGCGCCAATCCTCTCATTTTGGGTATACTATTTTCGTTACTTACGGCAATGGGATGCCCTAAATTAGTATACTTGGAATCCACAAACCCACCTTTTGGGTTCTGAGGTGAAACGAGATCTTGGCAACCATCTCGGCCTTTGCCCTCCTCCCTGCATTAGCAAGAACACACCGAGGAAAGTGGACATATTGCCATTCATCGTCCCACAAGACGTTTGTACCGGCCAGGCGAGCTGCCACTGTTGATGTTGACGCACTAGTGACGCCCTCGCCTGCAGCTCGGGACCATTCTCTGTGAAACAAGAAGTATTGTTCAGGCAAGATTGATTCCAGGTGCATGAGCTACCACGACTGTTCACCACGTACTACTTTTTCACAACACCATCTGTGTGGCTTCACGCTGCTATCGTGTTCTGTGCACAGCTACTCGAACGAGAAGTTGATCTTGGCGAGCCGCTCACTCTCCTCCCAGAGCTTCTTGGCGTGCTCCTCCGACTTGCTCACATTGATCGGGTTTTCCTTGACCGGGTATCCAGAGCACGACTGGAAGCCGTCGGGGCCAAAGTAGTCGCTCGGCTGGACGTTCTCGCCCACGGCCGCATACAGCGACGGCAGCGAACCGAATTCGGCGGTCTGGACGAACGGCAGCGCCCATACGAGCTTAAGCATCTGCCGTACGAACCAGTTCGAGTTGGCAAACACTGGGCCCTTGAGGTTGGTGTCCGTAAAGCCAGGGTGCGCCGCCGCGGACATCACGTTGCGGATACCGTTGGCCTCGAACCGGCGGTTGAGCTCGTACGTGAACAGCAAGTTGTACACTTTGGAGTTGGCGTAGACGACCCATTCGTTGTACGTGTCCAGCGGCGTCATGATCGCGTTGAGATCCACATTTGCGTGCTTGTGCATGTTGCTGCTCACATTGACCACGCGCGCGCTCTTGCTCTGCTTGAGGTGACTGAACAGCTGCGCTGTCAGCGCAAAGTGGCCCAAGTGGTTGGTAGCAAACTGCGACTCGTAACCGTCGACCGTCACCGCATGCTTTACACCCATGATGCCCGCGTTGTTGACCAAGACGTCCACGCGGTCATTGCTCTGCTTGTAGTCATCTGCGAATCGCTGGACACTCGCAAGGCTGCTCACGTCTAACTTCCGGAACTCGACAGAGCCAGCGTCGGGGGATAGCTTGAGCTCTTGTTGGATCTTGTGGACGGCGTCGTTGCCTTT